>MDJU01000099.1:0-73004 GCA_001721665.1 Trichoderma pleuroti | reverse complement strand
TCCGCAGCATAATCTAATATTCTCATGTGCGCTCCCTTCGACAGCTGCTTGCATACCCGAGCCCGCTCTCCGCATTCTCAGCACTGCTCCACAGCTGTGCTCGACTACCATTCGGTGCATTGCTCTGCGGGAGACGTTGACTCGTTGATCCCGCCAATTGCCCGAGGTGTCTCATTGACTACTACTCTCTCCCGTCCCTTGTTTCCCCGTACGTGGCGGTAAGAGACCATCCCCCCTGCTCGGTCCATCACCCTCGTGCCAATCCATCTTGCTCCTCCATGCCAGCCAACCCCCCATTCAGTAAAGGGAGCGAGGCGGGTGGGCTCCTCCAGCTCAGGGGAAGGCCTTTTCCCGCCTCCATATCATTTTCCGCCTCCATGTCTTGCCATGGCTCTTCTCTATCGGGCAGTTTTGACTAACACCATTGCTTTTCTAGTAGAGCTGTCGAGTCGGTCCCCTTTGGTCCTTGAACGGCGCCCCTTTTCCCCCGGTCCCTTTTGCGTTTTTTCGATTGAATATCCAGTCTACATGCTCCCGGCTTTCTTCCCAGCCACAGTCACTCTTTTCCATTAGTTTTTTCATCCACGCTCCTTAATATCTTAATATCTTAATTCCTAGGGTGGCATTCACTCCTTGATACACCCAAGGCTCGCTCTTTTTTTTCCCCCAATTAGTCTCTCCCACTCAAAGATTCCTGGAGAACTTGCCCGTCACTCTTTTAGACATATAATCACCACACCGACAAAAAAAAACTAATTTTCACACATCCTATTCGCCAACCCCATCCGACATCATGGCCTACGCTCAGCCCGACGAACACTTCTTCATCGAGGATGAACCCCAGTCCAGCACCCGAGCCCGGGAAACCGCAAAGATGCTCGCGCGCAGCCGGCAAGACACCATTGCCTGCGAGCTCTCTCGTCTTGCGGGCGAAGAGTACCTGGGGGATATCATGACGCATATGCGACACATGGAGGCATGTTGACCTCCCGAGCCTGGACGGAACAAACTCAGCCTTGTTCCTCCGTCCTTGTGATCCTCTTTAGCCCGCTAACACTCAAAACAGGAGGAGACTCTTCCCGATGCTAACCTCATCGACATGCAACGTGAGATTCAGTGGTTTATGCGACCCTACCTCATCGACTTCCTCATCGAGGCCCACGCCGCCTTCGCCCTGCTGCCCGAGACGCTGTTCCTCACCGTCAACCTGCTGGACCGGTACTGCTCACGGCGCGTAGTCTATAAGCAACACTACCAGCTCGTCGGGTGTGCCGCTCTCCTCATCGCGGCCAAGTACGGCGACAAGAAGGACCGTGTGCCGCAGATTCACGAACTCAACAACATGTGCTGCGGCCTGTACGATGCCGGCATGTTCACCCAGATGGAGATGCACGTCCTCAACACCCTGGAATGGGCCATTGGCCACCCCACCGTCGACTTCTTCACCCAGCTCATGGTTGCCGAGGAGCAGGACGACAAGGAGGTGGAGCACATGGCTGCCTACCTGTGCGAGATTGCCCTGTACCATCGCGATTTTGTTTCGACAAAGCCCTCCATGATGGCACGCTCCTCGCTGGCCTTGGCCAGGGCCATCCTCGGAAGACCCGAGGTCAATGACGGCGACTGGGACCACACCGAGAATCTGACGCTGTTGACCCTCTCTCAACACCTCAACCAGCCCTCGCCCACCCTGGCCCGCAAGTACTCCTCGTCGTCCCTGTCCAAGGTTTCGCAGAAGCTGGCCGACTTCATGGCCGAGCAGGCTGCCATGGCCAGGCGCCAGGCCAACCCCCACGTCTCCTCCCGCCGAGCCTCCCTCAAGACACGCCGACATCTACAGCACCCCCCAAAAGGGCCATGGTCACGGCGCTGCCACCGGCTTCGACGGTTACCTGACGCCTCCCATTACTCCCGACAACGCCTACGGAAACACGGCCAAGGTGGACTCGTACCACCAGCTGCCGCCCCGATCGTCCCGTTACGCCAACCCCCCAGAGCCATTCTTCTTCCTATCCCCAGCACGTGCAGCAGTACGCTGCCTTTGTGAACCAGCATGGAATCCACCAGCAATAGGAGCCTTGGTGGCGCATACGTTTGGCATAGTCGTCGATTCATTCAAGTACACCGCTTCTTTCCTTTCCCCTCTTGTCCCATATTTGCGTATGGGTGGGAGGAGGAATGTTCATGTTTCAAACTTTCGAGGTCATGGCTTTGGACTCACATCCTCTTCCAAGCAAAATCACATTCAACCTGATGGTCACTCCCAGAATGATCAGTCTCATATCTACGTCATGGCATTTAGCGATTGATTTTAATCCCTTATTTTTCTAGTCTTTTTTTTTATTCATTTATTTCGCAATCAAATTTTCAGCAAGTCTTCATGGCACCAAAAAAATGGAACGCGGATCATACCCAATTTTCCTCGAGTCGTTTTTTATTTCATTTTCAGTTTCTGCGCTCCTGGGGCTCTCTGCGTGGTTTCCACGGGTATGGTACCACGCTTATCCAGGAGTTGCGGGCCCCCCGATAGAAAAAGGGGGTTCCATCTTTTGTGGTGGATATAGTATTGGAGGGGATAGAGGAGTTGAAGGGGGAGTTGGCCAGCCTTGAGATGGGGGAAAGGAAAGGAACACTAAAGAATGCAAAGTGGCCCCTGGAGAAGAAAAAAAAGTCAAGGACACCACGGAGCGGAGGGGGGGAAGCAAGAAGCAGCCGAAAGATTTTTTTTATTATTTTGTTCACTCGACTTTCGGATCTAATCTCTACTGGGCATATGGGAGGAAACATGAGCCTTGCCGCCATGCAAGCAGGGCAATTGGTGTATAATTCTTTCAAACCGCACATGGGAAACGGCGGACGGATTCGCGCTCAGGCGCAGTGATACCCCATCGCTCTCTTCCGGAAAGAAGGGATTGGACAAGAGTGCTTTGCCGCCTATTTGGTCGATTGAAAGGGCGGCATTGGAAGGTTAGCCTCTCAAATACCCCTCGGCCTGTACATATAAGGTAGTGCGAAACAGGCACAAAGAAGAAAAAAAGAAGTAAAAAGTTCTTTGAAAGCAGTGCGTGTGCTTTTTTGGTTCTGGACAAGTGGTAGGCGCCTGTTTTGGCCCGTCTTGTATGTAACGTGGTACAGCTAGTTGTATGGTAATCTTTTTCTCGCCTGCACTGGCGAGTGATGACGACAAGTTGTTTTTGCTCCATGCTATATATGTAAAAGTGGTGATGTTTATGCCATCTCCAACCGGTATCACAGGTGACGGAGGCTCTATTCCCCCAGCACATGTCTTGTTTCTGTCTGTAGTCTTTTTTTTTTTTTTTTTTTTAACCTCGGCGAATTTGGGGAGTCTTTTGACGCAAGCCGGGCCGGTTGGTATGCGCCAAGAATGCGCAAGTGGTTGAACCACTTTGTTCGTTTGATGGAAGGGCAAACTCGGGGGGGGAATGTTTGTGAGAGTTGTGACTTGGGCTAGTCTACAAGCGGGAGGTGCAAAGCGGTGTCATTTACAGGATGCATATACTACAATGTCCGATGCAGTGAGATGCTTTACTGCCAAGGGAGAGGGCAGTGGAAGGGGAATTGTGTGAGGCTTTTGGTGGTTGGGAATTATTGATTTGTTTTTTTTGGGTGGTGGTTGGGATTTATTGGTTTTTCTTTGCGGTTCGTTTCTTTTGGAAGAAAATCGGTGAGGTTGGTGGAGGTTTGAAAAGGGGCGAGGGAGAGGGAGAGGTTGATGGGAAGAGGTTGGTTGGTAGAACAAAAGGAAGGCCGAAAAGAAGAAGGAAAAAGAAGAGAAGAAAAAGAAGGTTGGGTTGTATGTGGGGGGGTTTGTTAGTTGTAAAAAAGGAGGGAAATATTGGAAACAAAAGGCAGACGAGAGAGGATGCACGGGCGGTATGAGATGAAACGAAACGAGGTTGGTTTTTTTTTGTGACGGCTTTCATTTTTGAGGTTTTTTTTGTTCTTGTTTGCGTTTGAGGGGGTAGGGGATGGGAAACAAAGATGGTTGGTTGATGCAAGGGTTGGTTTGGGGATGAGATCTGTGCTTTTTTCTTTTCTTTTGAGGGTTTGAGGTATGTGATTTTGGGTTGATGGGTGGACACTATTGTTTTCTTTGTGTAAGGAGGGTTTAGTAAGTGGTTGGGAGGGTTGCTGCTTTGTGGTGTCATGGCTTATGCTTGATTCTGGCTATGATGTGGATTAGATGGTTTGGGGAATGGGGCTGGATGTGCTTTAATTGTATGTTGGGTGATTTCTTTCAAGATATTACAATGGTGTTGATGGTGTTGCTGCGGTGTGAGTGACTTACCCTGGAGATTTACGAGTGATGGATGTTCGTGCGGTCATTTGTACTGGAGTAAGACAAGCTGTTCATAGGGTACCCCTGTAACCCAAACCTGTACAAGAAAATCGGTGAAATTCCGGCTTATACAGTGTACAGCTTATAGAATTTACACTGTGTCTATAGCGCGGGAGCAATCTAGTCCGGAACGATCGTAGGGAGTGAAGGTGTTGCTGGATTGTCGACCAGAGCGGTCATCAACTAGAATCCTCATCTGCAGCGGTAAGTTTTGGTACTGTAATGCACTGTACTAGGTAGTTAGCTGGTTGTATGCTTTTAGCGTAATAGGAAAGCTGTACAATGCATTGTACAGCTTTCCTCTTCTTAGCGTAAATGGAAACCTGTCTATGTACATGTACAGGTTACAGGGGCACCCTATGAACAGCTTAACCATACACTCTTTGTACTGCGGCATGATTCTAATTGGTGGAAACTTGCTCAAAGAGCCCGTATGCAAGAACATTTATTTGTGCAGCTGATGAATAAATTATGTGGTGGTAATGCATTGTTTGGTATAATAGTGCAAGATGTCCAAGTTCACGATGAAACATTTCCATTAGAGAGATGAGAGTTGTGTAAGCTCAAATTGCTTTGGCGAATATACATTATTTGAGAAGTTGGAAATTGAGGCCCATGCAATTTCGGCAGCAAAACACCAATCAAGTACCAAACCGATTGCATTTGCTTTGTTTGGTGAGATTGATGGCCTCTCAGTCCCATGGGGTTGAAAACAGCACACAACTGGTACACGTGCCGTGCTGGTACACTAAACCACATAACAATGCAGCCCGGGCTTCTGGTATATGATATTTCTACTCTTGTCCATGCACTGACATGACAAAGAACTAAAAATATATTTTGTGGCCGAATTTGGATGTCCCAAACCTCCTTTGTGCTCCCAAAATGTCCGGAATAGGCACAAAGAATGGCTTGTCGTCCTCGAAAGGTCTTTTAGTCAGACTACCCCAAGTAATCAAGACCAAATTCATGATTGTTCAAACTTCTCTCCTCATTTGAACATTTCTCATGACTTGCATGTGCACAAGATAGCTCACAGTCGATACTCGAACAACTCACAATATCCCCCATGGCGACCCTCGCACCTGGCACGGAGGTGCTGGAGATGGAGCTTGACTCGTCGGATCCAATAATTCAATTCCAAATATCCACAAAAGCACAAGACGAAGCCGAGGATCCTCTACAGCTCGAGCTTTTGGATCGTGTCCAAGACATTCTTGGTCAGTCGGCCGTTTCGTTGGCCTGTATCTGGACGTCAAATCTAACCATTATTTCGGTGCACAGAGAAGATGGCAAACATCCTTTGTCAAAGTTTCGACAGTTTGCCGTCGGAAGTACAGCAATTGGGCGCTTTGGCAAGGCCTGGTGACTTCTTACAACGCTTGAATCTTGTCGTGAAAGATGGCGTTTTGGACGATTTTTTACAAGAGCATCCTCGCTGTCGTCGACTATTCTCGCAGCTGTTTGGCTGCCGATATTCGTACCTCGAGGGCCAGAATTCCGAGATCAGCAATCAAGGTGCAGGTCCAACGATACCATCTTCCTCCGATGGGAGATTTCAGGCTGCATCACTCGATGGAGCGTCTCAAAGCACACATCCAACAAAAATGGATGGCGTGAGCTGGCTACCAATCGCAAAAGGCAAGGCAAAATCCATCGCCCTGACAGAGATGAAAAGGCTAACATGATGTAAAGAGAACGGAGATGCCGAGAACACCGAAGCTTTGGAGATGGGAGCTCCTACGACAGCTTCACCAAACATCACATCAAAAGACGCATTATCCGAGTGCATAGATGCTTTCAACGCTTTCGATCCGCTATACAACGATTTCATCGGCAACTTGACCACTGCTTGGTCATTCTCCCTTCAGGAGCTCCAAGTCGTGGAGAGAATGTACCAACACATGGACACCATCCTAAGTATGGAATCGGGCAACAAACCCATCCAAGGGGCACCAGAAATGACACCGCAGCCCAAGGAAGCCTTTGCTGAATGCCTTGCCAACATATCAGACATCTCACAAAGACATCAAAAGAAGTTTCAGAAGAAGATATTCGGTCAGCTTCCTGCCAAATCCGGGATCGAGCTGGAGATGACGTTTGGGTCGCCCAGCCCAGAAGAGAACGCAGATGAAGATGGAGATGGTATCATCATCGAAGATGAAATCGTGCAAGACACAACACAACGGCCTGGAATCTCCCTGACGCCTAGCGATTTGCAGCTACAGCCTTACAAAGGATGGTACATTGAGGGACCCAGGATCCAACTGGCTCGGGCCAAGAACTTTCTTGCCGACGGGGATATCGATCGCACGGTGGACTGGAAGCGCAAATCTGCAGAGCTGACAGAGTACTTTGCCTACCTGTACTCTACTTGGCAAGGCGAAGACTGGATCCATGATCTCAACGAAGCCATTGGCATGCTGCAAACTCACCGGATATTTGAAAACTACTATTACGAAAAGCCGGAGCTCAGTGTCGACCCTCCAACAGACTTTTGGCCAGAACAGAGCACGAGACTGCCCCAACTTTCAGGCTCCAACATCACGTTTCGCAGTGAGAATAGCGGGCAGCGTGATGTATCAGGGCCTCGACGTCTCCTTCACGTCGATGTGGCGAGCGTGCATGATGGGCAGTATGAGATGCCGGCCGACGTCCTGAGAAGAGACTATCTCGAGCCATATCGGAACGACTGCGAAAGGTTCTGGGCGGCTGGCCCGTTTGCTGACACCACAGAGCCGGCAAACCTTGCAGCGTGCGAGAACCAAACGTACCAAGACTGCATGAAGGGCGGCATCGTGAAGACGGTACGATTCCTGGCCGGCAAAGACGGCTTTCATCTTCCGCATCAGAGTCACGACAGCGCCCTGGAGGCGTTTGCGCAGTTCCGCGGCAGCAAGCGGGCGGCGCTGCAGCAGTGCCTCAACATCTTCACCCACGACGAGAATCGAAAAATGTGCACCTCTGCGCGGGTTCTCACTCTTCCGGGCCCTCCTGTCGAGAAAAAGGTCGACCTAGGAATCATCTACACCAGCAAGATGCTGGCAAATCCACCCGAGAAAGAGTCTCGCGATCCTTGGGCTTATACCAGAGCCTACCAGTGGTTTAAAAAGGAAGAGCTGCCGCTGGGCACAGTGGACGAGAGAGCACGCCATTAAGAAATCCTATGGCCACAAGAGACGGCTGCAAAGCGACAAACCCGTCATGGAGCTCCCCCGAAACTGGAAGGGCCCTGTGCTGCCGGATCTGATGGACCGCGAAATGAGCAGGACGTACAAGTTCCTGCGGCGTTGCCAGAAGATTCTCCAAGGTCTCAAACGGGCGAAGAGTCGAGATCCTCGAGACTTTATTGTAGGGCTTTTGGAAGCTGTGAGTACCGGCCTGGCAGCGGAACCAATAACGAAGGAGATGAATATGAGATTCTGTGAGCACGAGTTTGAGTCACCCGACGGAAATACTTTTGCCATTGCCAATTTGCGGCCAACAGAGGCAGCGTGGCTAGAGTACATCTGCCAGCCTTCGCGGAATCGCCCCCTGGAGCTGGAGGAATCTCTCGGAAGGCGAGGAGAGATTATGGTGTCCAGAGTGACGCAGATGATGCAGGACATTAATCCCCTTTCGCTGTTCAGGGACACGGAGCCCAAGGCGATGGACAAGTTCCTGAAGGAGCTGAATGCCGCGTGTGGTGGAGAGGTGAAGAGATGTGAGTTTACGGAAAAGGATGTGAAGCAGCTGGCGCCAAAGCTGCGCGACTTGAGGATCATAAAGTGAGTTTATTTCTCAATGTCCATGGCTGTTGTCTGTTGGGCAGAGACTAACAATAATAGGCTTTACAAGAATGAGGTGACTGGAGAGTGGATGTTTGGAAGGCCAGAGACGGAGTTTCATCCTGAAGACGTGGTCAGATGGCTTGATCCTGAGCCTCAGACGCAGGACGCCCCAGAGGAAGAGTCACATGCTCGCCACACATCGCAGGATAGCACTCAACGCGAGAACATGGACCATATCCAAGATGACACAAGTGTGACATCGACTCAGGAAACAAGGTCCGCATCGACTGAGGATTTCCACACCCATCCCTGGGGCATGCCTCGAAGAGAAGACGTCCTCTCTCTCCACGAATTCATAGAAGACCCAGTGAGAAACCCCGAATGGTGCGAAAAGACGACCAACTTCTTCCTCTGTCTGGGCTACCGTCTCGGAAAGACGCTCAGGGAACTGCAAGCCCAGCACGAGGAAAACGAAAAGAAGCTGGACGACCCCGAGACACAAGAGTACAACCGCAACTTTCTTGACACCATCATATCGTACTGGGAAGAAGACACAGAGAAACGCCCCAACGATCCGGCAACGAATTCTGCTAAAGAAGGCTCCTGGCGCATCACCATGACATACCCCGACGTGGTCAAGATTGCCGATCCGGATGCGTACAAAGAACACAAGGAGGCCTGGACTCGAGAAGAATGGCCGGAAAGCAAAGAAGCGTACGAGTTGGTTCGCAAGAATCTTTTGAGTGAGGCACATGAGAACAAGACGATGTTGTGGCCGCTGCATCTGCCGTACAACAGCTACGCTACGAGATACAAGGTTGTAGATCCAACGATTTGGCGGAAGCGGCTCTCAGAAAAATCGGCAGACATATTGAACGACAACAATCTAGACGTCGAAACCAAACATTCTCGTGTCCAGGCTCTCAAAGTCCAGCTCCAGAAAGAAGAAGCCAAGGAAGAAAAGAAACAAGACGCCCTCGCAGCTCAAAAGCAGAATCTAACCACCATGCGCCGTGAGCCTGTCTGGACATTTGGCCATCCCTCGAGAAAGAAGCCCGTGCATATGTTTTGGGACATGAATAACTGGCCGGTGCACTGGCAGTCTGAGAGCAGACAAAGAGTCATTAGGTCTAGGGGTCCAGCAAGGCGAAAGGCCTCAGAGGATGAGGCTGCGGCTGCTGACATTGGGGAAGATGTGGCTGATTTCGCTCAAGACTTGGAGGAAGCTGCCGAGATGCCGTTTTGGAAAAGGGCGGAGCAGAGACACAAGTTTGTGCCTGGGAGAGAAGAGTTTTGGATGGGCGACACGCCGTTGCAACGGAGCGAGTTTGAAGCCAGGATGAAGAAGAGTAAGTTTTCATCTAAACTAAAAAGTGGACAATAAACATGAACTGACACTTTTAAAACACACAGGACTCGCGCCGCCGCCAAGGAAGCGCACTTGGGGAGATGTCGTCAAAAATGTCTTGTTTGGCTCTTCTACCGCCGCCAATGAACCTGCTGCTGCTTCTGCTGAAAATTTCGGATTGCCGTCTGTGCCTCGACACTTGATTCCTCGGAGTCGACCTGCTAAGAGACGACGCATTATGGGGCCGCCACGAGAAGTGAGAGAAGAAAAAGAATGTGATATATTCGCTATAGCGAGAGGCGACAAGGAAACTCGCTCAGAGCCCCATATCATGACGATAAATTCTTGGAGTTCGTCTTCGGAAGCAGGTCAGGTTACGTTTTATATCCCTGAGACGAGGATGCAGGGCGCAGGACGCTTGGGAGATGTGATGGAGGTTGACGAGCCCATGGTTGAATATGTAAAACCGGTAAAGGGACGGTGATTGCTATTGTTAGTGAATGTATTATAGGCGTTTCGAAAATGTGTGGTAGAATAGGAAATAAATATGTCTGACTGTGGGTTAATAATTTGAGAGTAGAAAATTAAAAAGGCTGCGATCAAGGTCAATAAACAAGCGACAAATCTCACACCAGTCACCGTCACAAGGGCACGTTGTTGGGCGCAATATTGAAAGAAAGCAACGCCAGTTGAAAATTTTTATTTTCTCATTCCAGATCATGGCCATTTTATATCCTCATGACGCTCATGTCCGAAAGTCCTAACCGGCCAAACCATGCAATGAAACACAAGTTGTATCGTGACTCCGCGCACCGTTTCCAGTCCTCACCACTGCACAACCCCTTCTCTAGTATCGCTTGCCGTCCCTCAGGGTATCGGAGAACTCCTCCAGGGGAGATCGGATCAGCTTCGTCTCCTTCCACAGGTTGGGGGTCAGGAAGCCGTAGGTGTTGGAGACGGCGGAGAAGGTGGCCTTGAGGGTGTTCTCGAGGGTCTTGGTGGAACCGGCGGATGAGGAGTAGGCATCCTCAACACCGGCGAGCTGGAGGAATCGCTTGACAGCGGGGGAGGCGACGATGCCGGTACCACGGGGGGCAGGGATCAGCTGTTGGAGAGAGACATGTCAATGGAACCATTCCTACCAAACTTCTTTCAAACACAGCCGATGGACTGGGTCAAGCTTACTCGGACAGTGACGGAACCGCACTTGCCGGACTCCTTGCAGGGCAGGGAGTGAGGCAGACCGAGGTTGGAGCCCCAGTATCCTCTTCGGACGGGGATGACGCTCAGCTTGGCGATGATGATGGCGGCACGGATAGCAGTGGCGACTTCCTTGGAGGTCTTGATTCCGAGACCGACGTGGCCCTCGGAGTCACCAATGATGACAATGGCCTTGAATCGGGTGCGCTGACCGGCACGGGTCTGCTTCTGGACGGGCTTGATCTGTAATTCGTGAAAAGGGCAATCTAGTTAGCGCAACTGTCCGTTTTTGAAGCGCTCTCGCTCAAAATTCCACTATACGCTTCCTTCCCGTCCTCTGAAAAGAGCCGAGCAAGAATTGAACCTCCCCCCAAAGGGGGGGGGGGTGAAAAGGAGGCTATCCGCACCTTCATGACCTCGTCCTTCAGCTTAGGGAGGAACTGGTCGACAATCTGGTACTCCTTGATGGGCAGAGAGTGCAGGTAGATCTCCTCCATGCTGTTGATCTTGCCAGCCTTGACGAGACGGCCCAGCTTGGTGACGGGCTGCCACTCCTTCTCCTCAGACTTGCCGCCACGGCGACCACGGCCACGGCCACGACCACGGCCACCACGATCACCACCACGGGGACCGCCCCGAGAAGCAAAACCACCGCCACGAGCTCCGCCGCGATCAGCCATTGTGAAGTTCTGGAGTTGTTGTTTGTTGGGCGAGGGACTTGGAGTCGGGATAGACGATGCGCAGGATCGGCCCTGATGTTGTATTTGCTCGAGTTGTGGCCCTCGTACTGGGGGAACTTTTTCGCTGGCGGGGTCTAGTACAGCTTGGGAATTTTTACGGGTGTGGTCTGGGTTAGGCGAGCCCTAAACAAAGACCTGTGGGTCGCTGCCTCAATTGTTAGGCGAAAAACATGTGGGTCGGTGTGCTCGTCACCGAGACGCTGAATAAGGCTCACCTCGGTGAGTCAGCACCGAAACTGCATGTTTTCGCGTCTTCTGGGCCTCGGTGGAAACGAGAAAGAATGAAAAGGCGAAAAAAAAAGCTTGACCGATTGGTTCCAACATCACTAGACGCAAGGAGGATAAAGGCAAAAATGGATACTTGCTAAATTTGCAGACACAATTTTGATTTGGCCGCGCGCAACGTACACTGAGGTTCACCAGATAGGTGGGCATCAAAAGCTAAGATGGCTGAGACCACGATATCGCACAAAGCAGACAACAAACACGAGCTGGAGAGGCTCCGTAATTCAATATTCGTACACGGCCTGAGGGGCATAGTAATCATAAAAAAAGAAAAGGGAGGGTATCGTGGCTCAAATAAATCGACAGCAAGCTGTACAAAAGTCTCCCTACTCCGACTTGATGATCAAATTCTCCGATGGCTGAACTCGCTGAGCCCATTCCCTGTTTCTCTGTTAGTCAATAATCATATATGTGTGGAAAAGGCACGAGGCTACTTACGTCCAACTACCATCATACACCCTTCTGGCGTTGAGGTACCCTGCTGCTTCCAGAGCAGTATCGATGGCACAGGCTGTAACGCCAGTTCCGCAGGTTGAGATGATGGGCTTGCTGGGGTCAATTCCCTTCTCCTCAAACAGCTGTTTCAGCTTATCCGCGGGGAGGAAAGCCTTTGTTTCTGGATCAAGGAGGGCGCTGAACGGAACGCTGATTGATCCTGGCATGTGGCCAGAGGAGAGACCCTCGCGGGGCTCTGGGTCCTTGCCCGTAAACCGACCATTGGGCCTCGCGTCCAAGATCTGGATCCCTTCTGCTCCCTCCTTGTTGGAGTCCAAGACCACCTCTCTGACCTCCTCAAAGCTAGCAACTCTCTCCGATGCAAGCTCCGGGATGGGATACGGGTTGCACTCGACGTTGTATAGCTCTCCGGACTCGGTGGGCAGCCCCTCAGCAACCCACTGCTTGAAGTTGTTCAGGATGTGCACCTTGGGGTGGCCAAACGCTCTGAATGTCCATGCCACACGAGGAGCACTAAAGATCCCGAGCTCCTTTGTATCGTAGACGACAACAACATCCTCTCGTCGGATACCCAATTCGCTCATAGCGGCTGCGAAGCCTTTGGCATCCGGCAGCATGTGGGGGTATGGGCTGCGCTTGTCGATGGCCTTGTCCAGGTCAAAGAAGCGGGCCTTTGGGATGCGCTGCTCGCGGAAGACCTGGATGCCGGTTCTCTCATCGTTGGGAAGGAACCAGGCGGCGCACAGGGGAATCACTCGGGGATCGGGACTGATCGGAGACGGAGGGTTCTTCTTGAGGGCCTCGTGAAGCTCCTTGGGAGTGACCAGGTAGGACGAGAGACTGCGTCTGGTCGACATGCTGGTCCGCAGAGAGCGGTTGCCCAGTCTGAAAAGGCCAACCCGAGCAGACTGGCCAGCAACAACTGAGGCCATAGAGGATGGTGTTGTGCTGCGATTTAGCGCTTTTGGCCGCGTGAGACGATCAGCTGTTGTCGCCCGTGGTCGTCGGTCGACCTGGGTGGTTGTGCTTGAGAGCTGCGCCGATGGTCAAGCTTGCTTTATGCACGCCTCGTCCAGCTAATCTCGATGGCCCGGCCTCAAGCGACTGGCAGCGCAGCCATTGAATAGATGTTTTTTTGGGGCGGAGATGAGGTTTGGAGTAGTCTGGATTGGATCATGGGCCCAGAGAGTTGCGAAAGGTTGCTTTTGGCGCTTAGTGGGGGAGGAGCTTGGACCATGCATGACATTTTGCGATAAGCTGCATGCACGACAACGGCCCCGAATTTCCCCTCCGTTCGCTGCCATCATCATGCACTCACGCGCCAATTTCCAGCCATTGGTGACGCTTGTCCGCTAGAGCCTGACGATTGGTTATTTGATGGTTGAATGGCTTCCATTCTTGCCTATGCTGATCCATCACTTGACTACCTCGCTGTACTAAGATACTCATCGATGCCATGGCTCTGAGTCGGGCGCTGTACGCCCTGCCCATTGTGCTGCCACTGGCCGTCATGGTGCGAGTCCTGGCAACCATGACAGTTGTGCCTGGGCCGTTCATCAACGATGCTCACCTTCGAGGCCGATATACTCTTCAGAATGGAACTAGTGTTCCCATCTTGAAGGGCTTGTACCGAGTCCCGGGTCTTGACGATGCACTTACTCAAGTTGCAATTACCTTTTGCCAGTTGATATTCGACGACGACCCGAGAATGTGGTGGCAGTGTGTCGTTTTCATCGCCGACTATGCTGGCCTCACTGCCTTGTGGATGCTCGAGTCTTTAAGAAATGCCAACAGGGGGACTTTCTTCCAGACGTGAGGACGGGCTTGACCCAATGTTCATTCATACCCTTGCTAACTAGTCTATGCCCTGAACAGATTTGCCGTGCCTCTGTTTCTCGCCCAATTTGTGACCGTGGGAAACATTGCACCTGTTATACTTTTATTTTTTCTACGTCTTCTCTCCGTTGAAAACGTATTCTACCGCTAGTGCCCGACTGATTGACGGAGCGGGTGTGCTTGCTATTCTCCCAACGCTGCTCGTGGTGTACTATATTCCTCATCTCGTCTCTCTCCTTCACCCTGATTTTGAAACCAGACACTTGGCGAATTGGATATGGCAACTTTATCCGCTATGGGCCTCGATACTCCTGTTTATACTATCAAGTGTGATACGGCCGTTTCTTAGTGACAACGCCAAAGTTGTCCAGCGCCGTAATAAGACGGGCATCCGTGTCATCGGTGGAGCCATGATAACGCTCAGCACCATTTCATACTGGTACATGCTTCTCTTTTCCCCTCTGTCTGTATCGGAGGTATTGATGCCGAAATATTTCGTCGAGCTTCCCAAGGACACGCCAACGTCGCTCCTTAGCATCTTTCAGTATGACTTCATCACCTCTTTTACGTCAATCTTGCTTTGGTTGGCATACCACTTGGGAGATCTCAAGAGTGCTGGAATTTGTCAGCTATCTTGGCCTCGAATCTTGCTCTCTTCTCTTGTTATTGGCTGCCTTGGTGGCCCGGGAGTGTTAGTTTGGGTTGGATGGCTTACAAGAGAAGAAATGATGGCATCAATGGAACATGCTAAAACTAACTAGAATGTTGTGTATTTAAATAGACAAAAGTTTATCACGGTCAATGGAATAAAAATGATCCTTTTCAAGATATATGCCAACTCAAGTACTGAGCCTCGAGTTTGCAAATCTGAGCTTAGTCATGAGACCGCTACCCTAGAACCAACAAGGTACACACAAGTCTCTCCCAGGCAACACAAACTCCATCACGACTTCAACAACACAACAGCCCTTGTGCATCACGACTTATCCATGCTGTGAGAAATTCCCCCCCCTTTATAAAGGGGGCATCTGAAATCTGCACGATGAAAGTCACCATCAAGGAGTGGAATTCCGTCGCCACATGGCAGTGGGATATTCCCGAGGACGACGTCTGCGGTATCTGTCAGGTGCACTTTGACGGGACGTGTCCTACGTGCAAGTATCCCGGCGACGACTGCAGCCTTTGTGAGTGTATCCTTTTGATATCATGAACTGTACTTGCTATGAAGTGGCGCGCTAACTGCTCTTGATAGTATCTGGAAAATGCGGCCATAGTTTTCACATGGTTGGTGGTGTTTCTGCTGGTACTTCAAGAGGATGGGTAGCACTGACGTGAATGTAGCACTGCATCATGGAGTGGATTAAGCAGGAGTCGGCAAAGGGACAATGCCCCATGTGTCGACAGCGTACGTGTTATCCTTCTCGTTCTGAATGCTGGTGAGAGCATCTGCATCAGAGTGCTGACTGATTGCTTAGCTTTTGAGTGGCAAGATCAAGCCAATGAGACGGATGGACCCCACGACACTCCTATACCAACGATTGAGGCAAATATAGAGGAATAGACAAGGCTACGAACACAAGAACCACGGGTTGGGGCTGCGCATACGACTAATTATACGAATGGTAATCTCATCATTATTTTCCGTCATGTCTTCGGGCTCATACATACATAAATACAATGCGTGCTATCCAGGAAGCTTCACAACTGGCCTCAGTGACCTCTTTATTATATTTCCATTGTGAGAAAACAGCTGTCCCGTACACTCCTAAGCTTCCGGGACATAGACCCCATCCTTGCAAAGCACCACCACCTTTTTGAAGAATCGCCGCCACTCCAGCGGATCTCCCTTGATCTTGACAAACCGAATGTCTAGTACCTCGAAGCCATCTGCAAGCGGCTGTTTGTCTACGCAGATTTCTCCGTGCAGGCTCTGCCGGCGGCCGTCGATGGCACGGACTTTGAGGGTAACTACCGGGCTGCCATATGGATTCGGCGTAACAGGTGCCAGAGGCACGTTCAGCTGATGCAGCGCGTCGCTGAGCATCTGTACAATGTGTGCGGCAGGCACGTGCGAGAAGAAGCGGGTGAGGGATTCGGGGGGACAAATGTCCCGGAACCGCTGAGCCTGTTGTGTGAGCGACATGGATGGGCCGGGGACTTGCGAGAATTGAGACATGGACGGCTCATCCGCAAGGGAGTCGAACAGCATACGACGAGCGCTGGAAGTCCCCGTGGGCATAGAAGAAGGTTGGGCCCTAGAGCGGAGGACAGGGGCTTCCCAATCCCAATCTTTGTCGGCGATGGGGGTTACCAGAGCTTCCGGCTGCGTGGACGAGAACCGACCAGCATTGAGTCCAGAGTCCACAGTGGGATCGTGGGATGCCGGGAGGTAGGTGAGCGGAGGTATCTGGTTGAGGTCGATACGCAAGTTTTCTAGCATCTTAGTCGCCAGGACGATGGGGTCGGAAATCCTTCCATCGGCAGTGAGCAAGGGGTTATGGCGCGTGTACCAAGGATGCTGTCGTATCTGAGCAAAGGTGAAGCGTTTCTGTGGATCAATGGACATCATGCCCCTGAGAAGGGAGAGGGCCTCTGGAGGTATTCTTCCCCAAAGCGGATCTGAGCTCTTCCCGGACGTCTTCACGTACTCGCCAAACTCCCAACTTGTTGACGATGGCTCATCCCACGGCGTGTTGCCGACGAGCAAGACAAAGAGGATGACTCCACACGACCAGATATCGACGAGGTCTGGCGAATACTTGGCCGTATTCGGAGCCCTCTTATCCACCCTCCCACAGGCGAGAATCTCTGGTGCGATATACGGCGGGCTGCCACACAGCGTTGAGCTGGTCTTGCGCTGGCCCTTGTACTCAAACATGGTGGCCATTCCGAAATCAGCCAGCTTCAGGCTTCCATCTTGTGACAGGAGGATGTTCTCTGGCTTAAGGTCCCGGTGTGCCACGCCCTTGGAGTGCATGAAGCTCACACCGCCAACCAGCTGAAGGAAGTAAATTTGTGCAATGTCCTCCCGGACGCCGACATCTGCCTCGATCTTGTCGAAAAGATCACCGCCCTCTGCATACTCCATGGCTATCCATCGCCACACCGAGTCTTCTCCCGAGGCAAACCACTCGATGACGTTGGGATGCTGGCCTATGTGGGAGTGAAGGGAGACCTCCATGGCAAGCTGCTTTGCGGAGATGCGGCCATGCTTAGTGGCGTACCCCTTGTGAATGAGCTTGACAGCGAATACTGGACTTGAAGAGTCTAATGGAATGGCTTTTTTTATTCTGATTTAATTTTCAACATTAGTGTTCATATTGATTTTTAAAATGGTAACGTGAATGAGAGAGATTGGGCAGGTGAGGGGTGAAGAGAGCGTGCATACGAAGCATAGGCACCACGGCCGACGGTTTTGGATATGATTCGAAAGGGCAGTTCCTTTGGCAATGGATCAAGTTGTGACTACAAGGGAGTCAGCCGGGTTCACATCAGCTTGAGTGAATGATGGCTCGGATTTCGCAAGGGTGCTGGACCGAAGCTTTGTGAGACGTGCACGGATGAAGAGTCACTCACCATGATGTCTATTAGTGAAACTTGTTTCGAGGCTGTAGTTTTTTTTCTTTATCGACCAAACATATACAACAAAAGAGAAAAAAAAAACGACAAAGAAAAATCGAAGAATCAAGAGGACGGATTAAAACAGGCCAATTCAAGCGTTATTCGGTAACAATTGCTGAAGCACTATGAGGTGGTAGTTCTTTTGGATTGTTAACGATCGCGTGTCCCGTCGCGCTCAACCGTGTAAAGAGGTCAGACTTTCCATTGTTTCTCGAACTTTATCAAACGATTGGTTATTAGTTCCGTCTTAGCGGGCGTTGCTGCGGCAAACGGGGCCCACCGACCTTATGGCGGTCGTCGTTCACTGAAGCAGCCCTTGGACGCCTGTAAGGTTAGGCTTCTGGCTAGGTACCTAGTTGTTTTTTTTCTTAGGCTGACCGGCAACAAGCGTGTCTTAAACAACAACCTACCAATGTTTTTTCCCTCTTCTCAGTCGATCTTGACCCTTTCCCATCCATTCTTTGTCTTATAGACCCTCATCCCTGCTCGTGGCCTCGACCCTGCTTGCCGTGTATTATTTCTTTTCATCTTCAGGCAGCTTTTCCCTAACGACGTTTTACATCACCACTGCCCTCCTACCTTATTGGGTAACAATCAGCACTTCATCCCGCACTTCTTTTGGGAGTACTTCTGAAGACGTCCCATTCTTGCCCAACGCGGAACGCTACCGCTTGTTTGCATATCCTCCCCTTTCTTGACTTTCAGCCTTTATATCTTCTCCGGTATTCTTGTGCAAGAGGCTCTCTGTTCGACGTGTGTACTTGGACCATCTATCATCACTTTTGAGAACCGCTCATTCATCCATCTCCGCAAGATAAACTGTTTTTTTTGTTTACAATGGATTATACCGAGGATAACCAGAACTCTGCTCCTGGCAGCGTCCAGGCCTCCAAGCTCAATGGCGCTCGCAAGGGTCCCGATTCGCAGAGCGTCACTAAACGGTATTCGGTCTTTTGAGGCAATGATGTCAGCCTCGTCTAGGTGCTAACATATTCTCCATAGGCTCCAGACCGAGCTGATGACTCTCATGACATCGCCAGCACCCGGCATCTCCGCATTCCCCTCTGCCGACGGCAACCTCATGTCGTGGACCGCCACCATCGAGGGCCCTGACGATACACCTTATTCCGGACTCACGTTCAAGCTGAGCTTCGCATTTCCTTCAAACTATCCTTACGCCCCGCCGACGGTCCTCTTCAAGACGCCCATCTACCATCCCAACGTCGATTTCTCCGGCCGCATCTGCCTTGACATTCTCAAGGACAAGTGGACTGCCGCCTACAACATTCAGACCGTTCTGCTGAGTCTGCAGAGCTTACTCGGCGAGCCCAACAAGTACGTTGATCCGCCGACATGACGCAAAGGAAAGGCGACACTAACTGATGTTTCTCCAGCGCATCTCCATTAAACGGCGAGGCGGCAGAGTTGTGGGACAAGGATATGGAGGAGTTCAAGAAGAAGGTCTTGGGACGACATCGCGACATCGAGGAGGAGTAAAGGAATTCATAGCGTGCATGATTTTTTTTTATGATTTTGCGTTTACGGGTATTTGGAGTCTTTGGGGCACGATTCGGTCGTTTTGAAAGGGTATTTGGGTGTATTTTGCATTTCCACAGCCAGAGCTGGGAAAGGAGGGCTACCTGCCCCTTCCACAAGCGCATGACCGGTTACAACATATAATAGAACCTGTCGAACAAATCATGACCAATCACCGCCTCACCAGGCTGTTTTCCCTTGTCACTCTCCCTTCTGAAGCAGTCAGGGACTCTCTGCCGCCGGCCATTATCGCAGGGGCGAGGTTTGTTGTGGAATAAAAAAAAACCTTTGTTGATCACATTGCCGTCTTTTATTTTCAGCGTGAAAAGCTAGAAGAGCCGGTTGCAACTCCGTAATGCCATGCCACCCCAGAACCATTCCCAAAGAGAAACAAATTTTCTTTACTCCTCAACGACCTCAGTCGCAAGGCCCTTGGGGTTCTTGACGTTGACAGCCTGAACGTAGCTGTACAGCTTCTCCTTGGCACCCTCCTCATCGTTTCGTCGTCGGGAGATTCGGACTCGGATTCTGTAACCAACACCCTTGACACCCTGCTCCCAGACCTTCTTGTTGAGCTGGGGGTCGATCCGGACGTCAGTGGTACCCTGTTGTGAAAAAAAAAGAGTTAGCAAATGCTATTTTGTTTCGGTCCATTGGCGAAAAAGTTTGCGAGTCCGTTCCACGGCCAGTCAAACTGCGCCTCGTAGGGTCTTTTGCTGTTGGGGATTGGATTCGTACCATGGCCTTGGTGGCGAAAGACTTGATCTCCTTGATGGCACGGGGAGCCCTCTTCTTGAAAGTGACACCATGCAGCTTTACACGCAAACCGTTAGCATCCCTGTTTTCCAAAACTTCCCAACTCTTCTCTCCTTCTCCCACAACAATTCGTCCAGGTATTCGATATGACGTACTCTCTTGTGCATGTGGATGGTGTACTCGCGGGCAACCACGTCCGCAATGGCGGAGCGCTGGGTAGGCTTCTTTGACGACATTTCTGAATTGATTGACGGTCAGCTTTCGGGTCGGATTGAGGGCGGCGTGGCGGCAAGTGTTGGAGTTTCCCTTGCGACCAAAGTTTGGCAGAGATTCCGTGGATGGGAGGGAGAGAGGTTTTGGTGCGCTTCGTACCTGCGGATCGACTCTTCACGGTCTGGACGTTGCGAGAGGTGGTTGAAGTCGGAAATGCGAAATTCCACAAAATCTTTGTGCGTAGGGCAGGCTCGAAATTCAACTGGTGGGGGTAGCGAGCCAATCATGCAGTGGGCGGTTTGGCCCCACCGAAATTCACGTGATGCTCCAACACGCTTCTGCGTCTTCTCCTGAGGCATCGATTTTGACGCCGGCTGCGCCCCAAGTGGGAAATGAAACCAGCGCCAGACTAATGAATGACCCGTTCTCCATACGCCTCGAAGCCATCGCAGCCGCATTCCATCCATCACCATTGGCAACGAGCTGCTACAAGCTCCTCTGTGTGGCAGCCTCTGTTTCTCCCTCGCTTGTTTGTCCTATCGCATTACCGTCCGTCGCTGCAAATCGCCTCTGCTCAGGCTCGCAAAGCTCCCCAGGCAGGGAGACTTTTCCCCTACTCGCGCTTCCTGTTGTTTGTTGCACAAACATCTCGATACGCCACGAGAGTCCCGGACAATCGCATAACAATACTTCATTCCGACCTCAACATTCCGCTCGCTTTATCATCGCCCATAAACTCCTAGCGCACCATGGAGGACCCTCGCGATACCACGGCGTCAACAACGCCTCAGCCCGATATGACGCGCAATAGATTGCCGACTCTGTTCGAGGTGCTGAGCCGTCGGACACTGCCACCGGTCGATCTATTCTCATTCTACATCTATATGCGAGACCAGCAGCGATCTGTTGATTATCTAGACTTTTGGTACGAGTTTTTTGGAGGAGAAATCGGATGGCGCAACGGATGAAATACTGACTGGTTGATCAGGTTGGATGTAGCTCAGCACATGTCACTTTGTCGCCATTATGTCCGCGAACTTCGTCGATCAGTCCTCATAGCGACACCAGACCTGGAGAAGTCATCTAAGCGATCATCTCAGATTATGGATCTTGGCGAGATGGACAACCGTGCGGCTGGACCGTCGATGTATGCGACGGAGAAGGAGAGAGATCAGGACGCCCAGATGTCGGCCTTTTTACGTGAAGATCAGAGCCATGAGTCACCTCAAACACACAGCGGCTCAAATCGCACAAAACCCAGCCCTCCGTTTAGCCACGCAACGGACTCGAACTCGCCAGCCCATACCGTTGCCCGACAGGATATCAGACGCCTCTGCTGAGAAAATTCTGTACACGTTCTTGATGCCTGGAGCTGAGAGAGAAATCACACTGCCTGGATCCATCACTCAGGACGTTACGGCCTCTATTGAGGAATATGGTCGTGATGACCCGGAAGTCTTTGATGTGGCTAAGGACTACGTGTTCCAGGCGATGGAACGAGACGCGTTTCCAGGTTTCTTGCGCATGAAGGCCTTGGGCAATCTCATTCCGCCAACGCTCGTCATGCGTCTCATTATTGGACTTGTTGCCATGTTTGGAGCATTTTGGACCTCCTTTATCCTTATTTTCCTCGATAAATCCAGAGCAACTCGATGCTGGGTAAGCTTGTCCTTGCTCCCAACTGCTGACTCTTCTTTGCGGTATCGGGCTAACGGTTTCCTCACTTTTAGCTCATTCTTCCATTTACGATTGGCGTATATTTCCTTGCGTCATATCAATATTCCCTTGACCCTCTCCTGGCGCTCATCGGATTTAGCGAGTACACTCCCTTTAACTTCTCTCGCATTCGAGAACCCTACGTTCGTCGCCTTTTGGCGAAGCGAGCACTCATGGTGTTGGCCGTGACGACTCTGGTTGATGCAGGACTGTGTGTCTTGTTCATTCTTGTCCCAGGCAAACGACTGTGAATGTCTTGCCCTTTTTTTTGTTCTTGCCAGGAGGTGCTGTGCATCACACTGGCTTGTACGCAACACAACGTCTTGGACACAAGTTATGTCCGTGTGCGTACCGATTGAGCAAGACTAATCTAATTTACATGACGACCGTAACGAACAAATGTTTTTATAGGATTTAGTTGGGCGATGGGATACATTCCTTCTCAGCTTAAGACCTGAGAGGAAAAAGACGAAGAAGGATTTCTGGCGCGAGCTTTTAGACTTTTGTTTTCTTTAACTGCATTTCTGGCAATTTGTATTATCAGCCACTGCTTGGGAGTTGCGGGCTCAACACTTTTCTACTTCTTTATAAATAACCAGGGCACAGGATGGCCTGTGACTGTTTGGCTCGTGTATTATATCATATTCTTTCGTGACTATCAAAAAATTCATATCCCATGGCAAGGTCCAAGCTCCGCTTATTATGTCCACGCTGTGTCTTTTGCCTTTTGCTACAGCTTCCTCTTGCTAGTCCTCTTGGCCGGGTCTTCTGGCCCCAATAAATCATCCAGATCCATCGACTCGGATGCGGCTGTGCCAAAGGGATCAGCCATGGTACGCTTATTGATGCCTCTGCGAGTTAAATTGTCCCGTTGGTACGCTGATAGCATATTGCCGCCACCTTTGTCCGGTTCGCCCAGGCTGTCCATCAGTCCCTGCAGCTTCTTGTCCGATGCTCGCTTTTCCGTCTCCCGTGTGATGGCAGCCTCGCGAATGTTTTTGATCTGCTCCTCAAGATCCCCAAGTGTAGTTTGGCAACGGCCAGCCCAACTCTGCAGGGCGTTGATCATGTCTGGGATCGTGCCGGGAGCGACGTCACGGAGGGGGGCGATGCTTGACACCTGGATGACTTGGCGAGCGGGATCGAGTGTGGCGTGCAAGAGGCCGGCGTAGATGGCAGTGATGACGAGGTCCTCCACCTCTCGGGCCGAGGAGAGGCCTAGAGCTTTCTGCAACGCATCGTATGATAGGCTTGATCGATCGCCAGCGAGGGACAGCAGCGAGAGCTGTCGGAGCTTGAGGCTCTGCGTGTCGTTCAATGCGGGTAGGTCAGGCGTGGCATTGTATGTCCCGTAGGAGCCGTAGGAGAAGATTTGGAGCAGCGTCAGGTATGAGGTGAATTCCGGGTTGGCTGCTAGGGCCTGGATCTGGGGTGTCTGGAGGAGCTCGGCGAAGACGAAGGTGTTTGGAGCAGAGGTTGCGCGGGTGACGAGATCGGCAGCGGCTCGAGGGGAGGTGGCCGACTTTGAGAGGGCGAGGAACGGCTGGAGAGACATAAGTGTTAGTATGGGAAGCCATGGAGAATGCTGGATTACCCAAGGGGGAATCGCACCTCCAAAGCATTCAAGGCCTTGGTTTGCTCCATGGCGCCAAGAGGGACGATTCTTTTTCTTTGTGCTCTTTGATCGTGGAAACGCGATGGACGGGCTATGGGGTCACGTTTGGCAAGGCTGCGGCATGCGCAAGGCGTGAGTGGGGTAGGATCTCGATCTGATAGGCGAGGAGCGGCCGGACGATGAGAGAGACAATGAGTGAAAGGAACGCTATGATACGAGATGGGCTTCAGAGGAGGCTGCTGCGTTAGTGCCGAGGATCCGCGGCCCAAGTCCGTTTGCGGGTGGTTGCGTGCACCAGGAGAGTTTGAGGCTTGAGGTTGGTGGTGGAAGACTCGAGGTAAAGCCGGCGGGGGCGCTGGTTTTGGTGGGGTGAAGCACGGGAGAGGGCCGAATTGATGCATTCTGGCTTGTATGACTGAGTGCCTTGGAGGCTGAAAGAAATATTGACAGGTAGCAATATGGATTGTTTTACTTCCATGGATTATGGTTCTATCAATCTGTCTAGCCAGTTTGCTGCAGCTGTTGCAACACGGGCTTCTGTGCCAAATTCTTCAAGTTATCAATCGCCACGGTGCCTTCAATAGCACTAACAGCAGCTATACCGACAGCGTACCAAGCTGCTTTCAGCTGAGCTAGGAGCCACAAGCGCTGCACTTCTTCTCCGTGGGTACTCCGCAGAAGCCTTATCAATCAGCCCCTTTGGCCGTATCTGAGATGATCACAAAAGTGGGCTGCTCAGTTATCCGACCTGGATCGGATATACAAGATGATGAAAGGCCGGATAGAGGTTGAGCGACCGGCATCATGACAAGTCTAAAAGTACCGAGAAACGTCCGCTCCCAGTGCGACGCTGAGGCCGAAACCAGAAGGAGAAGGGCCGGCTGCATTAGAGGCTGTCCAAAAGAGAAAAGTCGGGGAGGGGAAAAACAGCTTGGCGTTGATCAAGATGATTTTTTGTCTGATGGGCGCTTACTCTGGATCACATACTCCATACCGTAGAGTCTTGAAGACACCTGGTGCCTCGTCAGTGGTTGAGCGCCGATGGATGTCGCCCACAAGTGAACACTCATGACATGACGACGTCTGTAGGTGCTCGGAGACTATTGCTACTGCGTGTCGTAAAGTGACGATGCTTCTATTAGGGTGAATTGTTTTATGTCGGCCCAAAAGGGCTCCAATAAGCCGCTGCAAACGAAATGATGCTGGTCCTTCATCAGCACCGGTTTTGACAGGCCGGGGCTCGTCGTCTGTGCTTGGCACCATTGGACGAATTATTCAGCGCGATTCATTTCCAGGCCGCTGAAACACAGGCTCAGGCTCGCCATGGGCGCCATCAAACATAGTGCGACAAGTGCAGAGGCGCCAACAGCATCCCCTTCCATCCATGATCCCTCCCGCTCCTATTTGAGTACCTTAATCTTTGGTGCGAGTACATACCTATAACTGCCTGGGTGCATCGACCAGGTCGTTCTCGATCGCAAATACGCGTCTCGTCTTGTTCTCGTTCATTTTTCCCTTTTCCCTTCTTTTTCCCCCGCCTGGCCCTTTGTTCTTTTGTATTTTCTCTTCGCCCTTGTTGCGTCCGTTTTCATTCAATACTCGCTGCATCCCGATCGCTGGTTGGTCGGATCCAATTGATCCTCCCAAGTCATACGCACTGCGACTAGCCTCGAGCCTTGTCGGCCTGTGCAGCTGCCGGGCCCTGAGCCACTGCTTATTGATTTCTTATTTTATCCCCCTTCTGTACCGCGCTACTTTGGATTCTGCAACGAGCGACCAACCGCGAGAGAGTCACCCACCCATCTCGAGAAACCCTTGGCTTACGCCGTGGCGGCCGCTCTCCCACCTTTTTGTCTCTTTCTCTTCTGGCCGTCGCGCAATTATATTTATTAATACGCTCTCCTTCTGCCTCTCCACCCTTGCATCGTACGTTTTCCACGGCCAGGAATCAGAGACAGAGACAAAAACTACCGAATCCTGTTTCTGGTGGAGAGCCGTGACGATAGCGCGGCTTGCTCGGCCAGACGATTTGATCCTGCTGACAAAATCCGGCTCGGCCGAATTATTTAATCCTCACAACCGCCGTGCTGCTTCATTTCCTCCGGGGCCGGTCTCTGGAACAATTACGGCGTCTTGCTAGACATTTGTGGCGGCGCCCAATCCATCGTCTCTTCTTCTTCTTCTTCTTCTTTCACCTGTGCAATGCTCGCAGCTTCAAGGTGAAGGATCCCTGGAGTTAGCTGCGACCTGACGTCTCCCGCGCCGGTCGCTTCTGTTTTTTTTTCCCTTATCTGCGAGGGAATTTGTCTGTCTCGAGACTGCTTAACCGACAAGAACCATGGCTCCAAGCTACGTCAAGATCCCCGGGCGGGATCACGATGAGACGGGCCTTGCGCCTAGGAGCGCGCACATGGCAACGACTGCTTTGCGCATTGGTGGAATGACGTAGGTTTCTCTATTTCTAGCTGGACGGATTCCTCTCGCTCAAGCATCGCTGACATGTGTACCTTCTCACAGGTGCGGATCATGCACGGCAGCTGTTGAAGGCGGCTTCAAGGGCGTCAAGGGCGTCGGCACCGTCTCCGTCAGTCTCGTCATGGAGCGCGCCGTCGTCATGCATGATCCCCATATCATCAGCGCCGAGCAGGTCCGAGAGACCATTGAGGATACTGGATTTGACGCCGAGGTGCTGTCTACAGACCTGCTCAGCCCGCTTGTCCCTCGGTTTTCGGATGTCAAGGGAGACGAGGATCTCGACAGCGGGATGCTGACGACAACGGTTGCGATTGAGGGCATGACGTGCGGTGCCTGTACTTCTGCCGTCGAGGGCGGCTTCAAAGACATTCCAGGAGTCAAAAGCTTTAGCATCTCGCTTCTTTCTGAGCGAGCCGTCATCGAGCACGACCCAGAGCTTCTGCCAGCCGACAAGATTGCCGAAATCATCGAAGACCGCGGCTTTGGCGCCGAAATCGTCGATTCCGTAAAGGCGCAACCCGACAGCAGTACCAAGGCCGAGAACCCATCCAGTCCCATCGCTACTACAACCGTAGCCATCGAGGGAATGACATGTGGCGCTTGTACTTCTGCTGTCGAGGGAGGCTTTCAGGGAGTCGAGGGACTGTTGAAGTTCAACATCAGTCTTCTGGCCGAGCGCGCAGTCATCTCTCACGATGTCACAAAGCTCACCCCAGAGCAAATCTCCGAAATCATCGAGGATCGCGGTTTTGACGCCACGGTTTTGTCCACCGTATACGATACTAACGACCTAGGCAGTGCAATTACCACTTCGCAGTTCAAGATCTTCGGCAGCCCTGATGCTGCCGCTGCAAAGGCCCTCGAGGATTCGCTGACAGCTCTTCCTGGTATCAAGTCTGCTTCTCTCAGCCTGGCTACGGAGCGCCTTTCCGTCACGCATCAGCCTGCCGCCATTGGACTTCGAGGCATCGTCGAAGCAGTGGAAGCACACGGCCTCAATGCCTTGGTTGCGGACAGCCACGACAACAGTGCTCAGCTCGAGTCGCTGGCCAAAACTCGAGAGATTGCCGAATGGAGGACAGCATGCAAGGTCTCCGCCGCGTTTGCTATTCCGGTATTTATTCTTAACATGATTATACCCATGTTCCTACCAAGCCTAGACATCAACAATATCGAGCTGTGTACTGGACTCTATCTCGGCGATGTGGTTTGCCTGCTCCTCACGATACCCGTTCAGTTTGGCGTCGGAAAGCGATTTTATGTTTCGGCCTACAAGTCACTCAAGCACCGTTCGCCGACAATGGACGTCCTGGTCATGCTCGGCACATCGTGTGCTTTCTTCTTCAGCATTTTCGCCATGATCATTTCTTTAGTCTTACCCCCGTACTCCAAGCCCGGCACGATTTTCGATACTAGCACTATGCTCATCACCTTTGTGACTCTTGGCCGCTACCTCGAGAACCGCGCCAAGGGCCAAACGTCAAAGGCTCTGTCTCGTCTCATGTCTCTGGCCCCGTCGATGGCAACCATCTATGCGGATCCCATTGCCGCAGAGAAGGCAGCGGAATCCTGGGCCAAGTCAACCGAGGAATCCACAGACACCACGGGTCAGCGTTCTGGAAATGCGAATGCGAATGGCTCGGCACACGAAGAGAGGAACATCCCAACTGAGTTGCTCCAGGTCGGCGATATTGTCGTCATTCGACCTGGTGACAAAATCCCAGCAGACGGTGTCCTTGTCCGGGGAGAAACCTATGTCGACGAAAGCATGGTTACCGGAGAGGCGATGCCCGTGCAGAAACGTATCGGAGACAACATGATTGGAGGTACGGTCAACGGTAACGGCAGAGTCGACTTCCGTGTCACGCGAGCCGGTCGTGATACCCAGCTCAGCCAGATTGTGAAGCTTGTCCAAGACGCCCAGACTACACGAGCACCCATTCAAAAGATAGCCGACACTCTGGCAGGCTATTTCGTGCCTACGATTCTTCTCCTCGGTCTCCTCACCTTCATCGGATGGTTGATCCTCAGCCACTGGATGGACCACCCTCCCATGATTTTCCTGTCTGGTAAGAGCGGTGGTAAGCTCATGGTGTGCGTCAAGTTGTGCATCTCTGTCATTGTCTTTGCATGCCCTTGCGCTCTCGGCCTTGCCACGCCGACCGCCGTCATGGTAGGCACGGGCGTGGGAGCTGAGAATGGCATCCTCATCAAGGGCGGAGCTGCACTACAGCAGACAACCAAGATCACACAAGTCGTATTGGACAAGACTGGCACAATCACCCGCGGCAAAATGAGCGTTGCCAAGATGGATCTGGTTTCCCAATGGAATAACGAATCGCAGAAGAAGACATGGTGGGCCGCTGTTGGTCTCGCGGAGATGGGCAGTGAACACCCTATTGGCAAAGCCATCCTGGTCGCAGCAAAGGAGGAACTCGGAATCTATGAGCTTGAGAGTGCCATTCCAGGAAGCGTCAACGATTTTGTGCTTACTGTCGGAAAGGGCATCAATGCCCTTGTCGAGCCTGCTACTTCTGATAGAACTCGTTACAGGGTCCTGGCCGGAAACGTGAGCTTCCTTGAAGATAACGGTGTCGAGGTCCCTAAGAGCGCCATCGAGGCCGCAGAGCAAATCAACTCGTCTGAAAAGAACACACGAGCGAGATCCGTCACTGCCGGCACCACCAACATCTTCGTTGCCATTGATGGCAAGTACAGCGGTCACCTTTGCCTTTCAGACACAATCAAGGACGGAGCTCTTGGGGCCATCTCGGTGCTGCACCGCATGGGCATCAAGACGGCCATGGTTACCGGAGATCAGCGACCTACCGCCCTGGCCGTGGCCGCCCTCGTGGGAATTGCTCCCGAGAACGTCTTCGCCGGTGTCAGCCCCGACCAGAAGCAGGCCATTATCCAGAATCTTCAGGAGGAGGGCGAAGTCGTGGCCATGGTGGGTGACGGCATCAACGACTCTCCCGCCCTCGCCATTGCAGACGTCGGCATTGCCATGTCCAGCGGCACGGATGTCGCCATGGAGGCCGCAGACGTTGTGCTCATGCGTCCCGACGACCTGCTCAGCATCCCATCTGCCATCAACCTGACCCGCACAATCTTCTTCCGTATCAAGCTGAACTTGGTGTGGGCCTGCATCTACAACCTCATTGGACTGCCCATTGCAATGGGCTTCTTCCTCCCGCTGGGCCTGCACATGCACCCTATGATGGCCGGATTTGCCATGGCCTGCAGCAGCATTAGTGTGGTGATTAGCAGTCTCATGCTCAAGTTCTGGAAGCGGCCGCAGTGGATGGACGACGCCTCGGCCGAGTCCAAGGGCGGCCTGCGCTGGATGAGCGGCACCGGCATCGTCGGCTGGGCCAAGGAGACGTTTGGGAGACTCCGCGGACAGAAGCGCGAAGAGGGCTACGTGGCGTTGGAGAATCTAGAGGAGGCTTAAGCGTTACTCGTACTGTGAATGTGCGTTTCGTACAGTGGAGGAATTTGATTGTATATGGGGCTGGTGATTGGCCGGACCAAAGGGAGCATAGCACGGGTGTTTGATGATCATGTATGGCGTTTAGGAACAGATATCAATGAGATTTTCCTTCCCTTTGTCACGATGCTTGTCTTGTCTCTGATTTCAAGACTGCTAGCATGTCAACACCTTGATGAAATGCGAACGCCGCGCACCTCTATCTATTCTGATCCATTCCCAGCCCCTTCTTCAATACAATAATGCAAATCCAATAGCTGCCCAAACGCCATACACCAGAAAACATGTCGAGCCGTCTGTAGAAAGAATCCCCCTGGCCAAAAATCCATGTTTAAGACGCCAAAACCATACCTTACATCTATATTCCTCCCTTATTCAAACCTTGGCCATCCTTAGAGACCGCCCAACTGTCGCCCAGACCCTTTCTCTTCCCCTTGGAAAAGCACCTCATTGTGAAGTTGACAAAGATCTCGCCAAGGAACAAACTCGTCATTCAAATCTGTCCATGCCCCGCCAAATTCGTCATTCAAACCAAAAGAGGCAGGATAATTGTTCTTGGGAACCCATTTTCGACCGTCAATGAGTTTCTGCGTCAGAGGCTCGCCGGCTTGGGACGCCGTAACTGCGGCCCTGAGTAGGGATTTGACAAAGGGGTAGAACCACAGAGTGGGATACTCGAGCTCAACAAAGTCCTTGGACCCGGTGCAGTGCCACAGGCCATAGATGTGAGTTGTGACAAAGTTGACGCCCAGTTGCACAATGCTAAGCCAGTCCGCCGATGTAGATCCAGGATGAGCCTCTGGGATGGCATCATACAACTTGCTCAGCGAGGCAGCAACGTTTTCAGGCATTTTTATTGCAAAGGGCACAAACGCAGACCCTTTTTGGAGGATATCAGCGAAAAGTCTAGCTGTCAAGTCGGATTCGTTGAACTGTAGATATCCAAAATAAGGCTCATATCCAGCCTTGGTTTGAAACAGGGCGGACTCGTACTCGATGGCAACGTGATACTCGGTCTTTTGAGAAGGACTATTTTTAACCGGAATGATTCTGTTTGGTGGACCTGCCGGGACTTTGCCCTTCATCGCCCTCGAGCGCCAGTATTCCTGCCTGCCCCAAACATTAGAGAGATAGTACTGATCCGACTCTCTAAACTCGTACGCAGGATCATGCGTCGCCGTGATTTCATCCATGGTAGCGGTGATGTATTTCCTCAGATCACCAATCGGCCCCATGATGGTTCCCGAGTTGAGCCATCGAGGATCGGAATAGATTATCTCCCAACCCCCCTTGTGCGGCCCCCAGGCAGATGGCGGAATAGGTGATTCAGGGGCAACCCAGCAACGGGGCGCCAGAGGGTCGATGGGCCAGCAGATTTTGTCGGGTCCCAGGAAGATGGTCTGGCGAAGACCGCGTTTGTGCAGCTCGCGGACACTGACGCCGAAGCGGTTTGCCAAACGAGCATCGGCACGCTCGGCAATCTCAAAGTATCGCTCGACCATGATCTCTGGGGGCAACTGGATGAGAATGTCGTAGCCATCGACTATGATTGCCAAGTCATTGTCTTCTGCAGATGGAAGCGAGTTGAAATATCGTTCCATGGCCCGCAGCTTTGCTAGGTGGGTATTTGCTGCGTCGAATTCGTCGACTCCCTGCCATCCAAGAAGTGTAGGAACTGGATAGCGGTTGACTGCCGAGGAAACAAGGTTGTAGCAGAAATGCAGGTTCGGTTGGCTGGCTGGAATGAGATAATGTAGCCTCGAGGTCTTTGGGTTTGAGGAAGAATCGGACTCCTGATGCTGAGAGGGGTGCGAAGATGACGATAGCAGGGAATTTGATATTGTAGAGTTTGAGAATCTAGAGCTATATGGTAACATGGCAATGAGACCCTCCTGGGGGTGGTTGGTGTCAGCTCCAGGCGATCACACGGGAGCCATAACGAAACAACATACATTATCAGTGTACGAATGGTAGCAAAAGGTTATGGCGAGGAATAGAGTAATTATTGCGACAACGAATAAATTCGGCCGCCTGCGAGACGTAACAATCATACTAGTTGGTGGTAATATCGACCACCAAGGGGCCGCGCGACAGGAAGATTAATAGCTTAAGTAAGAAAATGTGTAGGAAGAGAAAAGGAGGAGAGGAGATAGGAATCGTTTCAGGACAGATAATAAAATTACAGAGGATTCGAGCGTAGTGCAAAGCACATGTATAACAAGAAGACGAAAGGAGCGGCAGGACCAAAGCACAAGGAGGCCTGTGAGACAAGAGATAAACGGGAAGGTCACAGACACATTGACATTTAAATCTCAAGAAGAAGTGAAAAGAAGAAAAAGAAAAAGATTACAGACATGAGATGATGGCGTCAGCCTTGAAAAGATGGACATTGATGGAGTCTCATATTCGGCGAGTGCGACTTTGAGACGGTAAGATGATCGTCGCTGGACGATCTTTTTCTTTTTATAGGGACCATATTAGAGGGTATCAAAAATGTCCCAAGGTAATCGTCTTTCTATGTACTATATATATACTGTGTACATGTAACTTGCAAGGGAACGCACTCATGATTTAAGTTCCCATTGATCCACTTGTGGGAGTTTTGCAGTTTCAACGTTGGATGCCCCCAGTTTGGATCTTCATGTGGGTTTTCCTCTTTGAAGGATGCTCGGGGCGCTAATATAAGGGCAGTGCACTTTTATCGCGTCTTCATGATTCAGGGCCACTACACTGATGATTTTGGGAATTTCGGTAACACATCTTTTGGAACATGAGCTCTTTTTGGGGTGAGTTTGATGCTTTGGGGAGACTGGGCGTTGATATACAAAAGCGTCAAAGTACACTTGTGGACGAACCTACAGAGGTTAGTGTGAGTTGGATGACGGTGGAATTAGGTCATGAGGAGACGAGATTGGTTATTTATTTTATATTTAAAAATGTAAAAGAAGGCGAAATGGGATTCTTCTTGACTATAGCAGGCAACCATGAATGCATGGAGTTTTTATGTCGTTGTTGCTGATGTTGTTGTAGTTATAGCTACGGTGAAGTGAGTCATTCGCCGCCAATTGATCCTTCTAAACAGGCGCTTCTAGCGTTATTCTAAACTGGTCCAAAGTGGCAGTTCTTAGCCTCCATCTGTTATAAGTTGCAACACAACGCTCTTCACCTTTCAACAGGGCATGGCTTTTCACAATCCAGTGCATCTTTAATCGAGATTGCGGGTCAATTGACAAATTCGAATTGTCGTCATTGAGCACTTGCACGGGTGAATACAAACTCGTCTGCCGTTCTCGTGGTTTATCAAGATCAAGACTCAGCATGGCTCCCTCAATCGAGGCCATTATCAAAGAGTATCCCTACGGACCGGAAGGGGTGCAAAGAATCGCCCACCGCCGCGTCAAGAACGAAATTGAAATCGCCGAACCAGATCCGTCTTGGCCCAAGACTTTCCAGCTTCTCAAAGACCGCATCGTCTCCGCTCTAGGTTCAACAGTCGTCTCCGTTGAGCACGTCGGCTCGACCAGCGTGCCCGGCCTGCCCGCCAAGCCCGTCATCGACATAGACCTCACAGTCGTGGACGTGCTTGACGATGCCTCATACGTGCCGCAGCTCGAAGCGGTAGGCTTTCACTTCCTCTTGCGCGAGCCGGCATGGCATGAACATCGCTTCTTCTGCAACTATGAGCCTTTGGCGAACCTGCACGTCTTTGGGCCAGACTGTCCCGAGGCCGAGAAGCACAAGATTTTCCGAAACTGGCTTTCGAAAACCCCGGTCGACAAGGAGATGTACGCTGCGGTGAAGAGGGAGGCTGCGGAGGCATCTCGTACAGCTGGTGAGACAATGCACGAATACACTGAGCGAAAGAATGAGTGTATTCGAAAGATTTTGGGCAGAGCGTTCCGAGACCTGGGTTATATTCAGTAACGGCACTTGATGTCCTGAACGAGGCGCTGGGCGGGCTGAAATCTGGGGTAGATGAGACATGTGAGTACGTATGATGTTTCGACCGAATGACATGAGAAACAAACGAATGGTGTATGAATTTGTACTTTTTATGCTTCGTAAAGAGTGGAAGATGGGTAGGATATCAGCACTCAAGCAGAAAAAGCGATGGCAGTACAGGCAGCTTGATACCGGTGCATTTGGAAAGCATCGTTTGAAACGGCCTAGATAATTGATCTCATCTCTTGTCTGTGATGTTCAAACGTCAAGTCTCAGTCGCGGATACCATGAGTTTCTCCGTATAGAAGCGACCCTATTCTAGCGTTTACTTCCACTAAGAGGTCGCCATTGCTTATACCTTGGAAATAATACTCAGGACCAGTCGAGCAGACAGCATGAAATCACATGCACTCAACTTCAGCGGCAATCGCGTCATTCCCTTGCTTGTTCAATTACGTACATGTACAAGCACCGAAACCTGATGCCCATGCCGTTGCAGAGATTCAAGCATACGGAGTAGACTACATGTACGGAGTGATACAAGCGTGGCCCCTGTGTAGCAGCAATCAGCTGTCAAAACGTTCTCATATGCCGTACTCTGTAATCTCTGTCAACTGTATGTACAAATCCTCATTGAGTTCATGAAACTCGGACCCTCAAACTTAGTACCTAGACTAGCAGACGCCAATCACCGCAAAAGGGTTCGGGAGATGGTCCAATCCGGCAGGTAGACGTTTTGTAGATCTGGCGATCCCTCCTGCATGCTCCATACGAGTGTGTACATGGTATATTGGAGCAATCATTTTTTCGCATCTCTTTCTCGCACGTCCAAAATGCAAATTCGAGCGTTGAATGTTGGAGTGTTCTATTTGTCAGTCTGCCGGAGGATGGCTGTGTCTACGGCCCGCGACGTCGGCTGTTTCGGAGATTATTGTGCCGAAGAGGGCAAATGTAGGTACATGTACACATCTCTCAGTTGGCTGACGTGTTTGTAGCACCTTTCAGTTGAGCTTTGGCTTTAAGCTTTTGCCTCACAGGACGTCACTGCAGTAGTGCCTCGCATGCTGTCTAAATTGCTTCGATATACATCATGACGTATGTGTGCCGGAACGAGTCGAGGGCATCGTCAAAAGACCAGCTCCGTGCGCAAGGAAGAAAAAAATACACGGAGTCTAGCACACATTGCATTACAGAGGGACAGGGGTTTGGGCCTTGGCGAAATCTTACAGGTACGACTCCGCCCCGATGATCTGGTGGCTTTGCACCTTGCTCTGTGTGTGTGTCTTGTCTTGTAAGTTGTTGGTGTCCGTCCAACGGCTGCCTATCACGGAAGAGGGTTTGCACATGCTTTGATGCTAGCTTCGAGGGCCGTAGATGGATCGGGGATAAACTTCATGTTGCCTTGCCTGGCCTGGCATGAAATCCTCCGTTGACGATCCGTCTGAGACCTCGTTGCCCGCTAACTGGAGGCTAGCCATACGGCAACACAGCACGTATCGATGGAATATTCTATACGAAGAGTATTGATGGTGGCATTACATATCAATGCTGATGGTCTCCAGGCTCCTGCTCTCTCGTATTGCCGTCAACACCTACATAGGTAGATAGTATTAATCATCATTTTATATCTGGCCTGCTCTTACATATTCAGTAACCTCCGGAGAAACCCAGACCCAGGCTCGGAACCGGCATCACAAAATCACATACAGACTCCGGTCTCCCTCAAAAACCTCCCGCAGTCCTCCGTCGAGTTTTTTTAGTCGACATATCCCTTCGCCAAGACACCAGCGCCGGCCCCCCCTGTCATCCCAGGCTCAGCTCCCTCTGCCGCGGCTCGCCATTCGCTGCTGTCCGCTGTATCGCGACAGTCCCGAAATCAATCATCTGCCAAACCGCCAGTGATTGGCTGATAATCCCCATCCTCGCCAATCAACGCCGCCAAGGTGCCCCCCCTCGATTCCTGATTGTGTCCTTTGAAGGCCCCCCCGTTGCCCTGCAATTGACGGATTCTGCGATGGATTAGTGGTGGAATCGAAGCCGTACAGTGTACAGTGTATGAGTGAGTACATGTATGGGGCACTAATACAGTCGAGGCAAGTCTCACTTTTTCTGCAGTGCAATTTCACCACATGTGGGCTCCAGCCTCGCACCAGTGCGACTTGCCCCCGCCGCCACGCGCAGACGCAAGCAGCCACAGCGCCCTCAGCTGCTCCGTCCAGGCGTCTCTAGCGCTCCGCAAGCCCGCTAGCTGGCCCCAGCCGACCCAGTGCTAACACGGAACTCGTCGCTCCTATTTCCCAGGCCTTCCGCGCAGCGACTAGCCTAGTGCACGCAATGCCTCCAACCTGAACCTTCAATCTCGCAGTCCACGCCACTTTTCCTCTCCGTACGCCACGCCGTCCTGCTCCTCCCCTCCTCCACCTCCCATCTTCTCAGCAGAGACTGCAAAAGAAAAAGAAAAAGACACCTGTCGAGGAGCTTGTCTATTCCGTCTTTTGCATTTCTAGGTTGTCACTCGCTCTTGTACCCCGCCTACGCTTTTCTTGTCCCGTCTTGGAGGCTTCAAGGCATCATCTACCCAGCCGGCTCGCCTCGCCTTCTTGCTTTCTTACAACCAACCTTGTGCCCTACGAATCGAATTGGACCGTATACGAGCACTCGGCACGCGACTCCTTCGTATTCACCTCTTGCTCTCCCGCGCCGTCAGCCTTCCCAGATCCGGCCGGCAATCCACCACCGACTTCTCCCCCGTTTCAGCTTGTCCGAAGTATGCTGGCAGGGCTACTTTAAGCTGCTTGAGCGCAATACGTAATCTCCAAAACTTCAACCTCGCACGCCCGGTTGCAACGACAACAACTCGCCCATCATGTCCAGGCGCTCCCAAGACGTCGCTCTCCTGTCTCCCGACGAGCAGGATCTCAAGCACGATCTCGAGTCCGGAAAGATCCAGAGTGAATCCAAGGACCAGAACATTGACCATGAATACTCAATACCCAGCGCCGTCAAGTTCACCTGGCTGGGAACCTACTTTTTCTTCTCCCTCATCCTGACGCTCTACAACAAACTCGTCCTCGGCGTGGTATGTCCATGGCTCTCGCCTAGATTAACTCGATCTACGTTTGCCCTCTGTTGGGTGCTCATACTGATTTCGCAAATCTAGTTTCACTTCCCTTGGCTGTTGACCTTCCTCCACACCTTGTTCGCCAGTCTTGGAACATATGCCATGCTGCAGATGGGCTACTTTAAGCTATCACGCCTCGGCCGTCGCGAGAACCTTGCCCTCGTCGCATTCAGCGCCCTCTTCACCGCCAACATTGCCGTCTCGAATCTCTCCCTCGCCATGGTCTCGGTTCCTTTCTACCAGACGATGCGCATGCTGTGCCCCATCTTCACCATCATCATCTTCCGCGTGTGGTACGGCCGAACATATAGCACAATGACATACATGTCTCTCATTCCTTTAATCATTGGTGCCGCCATGACCACCGCCGGCGAGATGAGCTTCTCGGATGCCGGCTTCCTCCTAACCATTTTGGGCGTCGTCCTCGCCGCTCTCAAGGTACGTTTTGAACATGACTTCCAAGTTTCACCGGAATGGGAAAAGGGCTAACCACGTGTACCAGACGGTCGTCACCAACCGATTCATGACCGGTTCACTGGCCCTCCCGCCCGTCGAGTTCCTCATGCGCATGTCTCCCCTTGCCGCGCTCCAGGCTCTGGCCTGCGCCACGGCTACCGGCGAGGTGGCTGGCTTCCGCGAGCTTATCAAGACGGGCGATATTGCTGTTGTCCCCGCAACCGCGTCTCTGGCCGGCAACGGTTTCCTGGCCCTGCTTCTCAACATTTCGTCCTTCAACACCAACAAGTTGGCCGGTGCTCTGACCATGACTGTCTGCGGCAACCTCAAGCAGTGTTTGACTGTCATGCTCGGCATTTTCCTGTTCAACGTCACCGTTGATCTCCTCAATGGAGCGGGTATGGCGGTTACCATGGTTGGCGCCGCCATCTACAGCAAGGCCGAGTTGGACAACAAAAACCGCAAGAAGAAGCAGGAGGCCGCCTTCAAGCCCACCGAGCAGAGGTAGCGACCGTTTGGCTGCTCCAACCTTTCAACATTTTGACATATCCCTTTTTTTTCTTTAATTGATGATATACTACGAAGATGGATATTTGAGAGAAACGCGCTTCAAGTCATTGACGGGGTCAAGAAACCACCCCCCGCTCATCACCTCGGGGCGAGACGGAGATGCTTCTGACGCCCGAATGGGCGCCATGTTTTAATATACACATTTGTCTATTCGCTGTCGGTCACCGGCAGCTACAGGAAGATATATTAGTGGGTTGCGAAAGTTGTCACCATCAGACGGGACATGGCGTTATGGAGATGTGAAACTGGCAACGCAACAAAGAACTTGTGTATCAGCGGGTGTTGTGCGACAAGAAAAAAACTGTCTTTAGGATAGCTTGAGGCATGGCTCTTTTTTTTCCTGTTTAATATTGGTTATTTTTTTCTCCCTTTTTTTCCATCTTCTTGTAACAGCACCATTATTATGCGGTTATACGCGATACACATATGAAATAGATGAGAAACTCGAAAGAATTAAAAGACAGTGGCTCTTGGATATGAAAATGACGAGCTACTCTCCGCCCCAACACTACTGATGGAAATGCTGCGCTTTACTGTACATTCTCGATCATGTCTTTTTTAATGTTTGCAGTCTACCAAAGATGACGAAATCTGTGCTACATCAAAGTCAAAAAAAGAAGAAAAGATTCTCGGGATTCTGTAGCAAACCCGGGAATTGGCAGATACAAAAACGCCACAATCAACAAATGTGCAATTTACACCTGCATGAGCGCGAGCTGCTAGAATCCGAGCTATTGAACCAGGGGGGTCTTGTTTCGAAACTTAGCGCGTAGGTCCGACGGCCCCTCTCCTTTTGGGGGTTTCTTGGTGTGTTGGAAGTTTTTCTTCATGGAGCCGGAAGGGAATTGGGGAGGGGCTTGCGTAATTGGTGCTGATAGGGGGGGGTCGGAGGGACGGGGATTGTTTTGGTGTGATGGGGGATGTTTGGAGAAGGGAATTTCGTAGTGGTTTTTGGGGGGGGTTCGTAGGGCTGATGGTGATGCTGTGTTACATGTGCTATACGAAGCATGTTGTGGGTGTATATTCACAGGGTGTGGTTTGTTAGATGCAGTGTAGCTGGATTTACTTGGATGACATTGTCGTTGTGTCTTGTAGTGTTCTGTACGCCCACGAGTTTATCAGGATTGCATTATTATTAAACAGGTTTGTACATGTATGAAATCAAAGCCATCAAACGCTGAGAGACCTCCAGCCCAACTCCCTGAAATTCATTGATCCATCGCTACCAAAGATCTAGGCTGCATTTCACAGACAGCTCAAGAGAGTAAATCATGTACCTAGAATTTCTGCAAATTAGTAGGCAAAAAACCACAACGCCAGAAGATGTACGGAGAACTGCAAAGCCCGGCCGCCCGAAAAAAAAAGGTGGGCAAAATCAATCCTTTCACACACACACAAGTCCGCACAAGCAAATCAAATCAATCCACGTCTTCCATCTGGCCGTCATACCGCGATCCCGAGCCGCTGCCATGCCTCAGATGCCAGATGCCGCGTCTTACATCCTCAAACGTGGCCTGGTCCTCCAAGCCTAGAGCGCGGGCCAGCACCTCAAGATCGCTCGAGGCCAGGGCCGCGTTTTTCGTCCCGTCAACCGGCATCGACAGCATGGCAGGGTTCCCATTGGTGCTCCATGTCACGTCAGGTCCAGAGCACTTGGTGCCGTTGGTCCCGCCCTCTTCATCATTGCGTTTGCTCTTCTCGAGCATGGCGAAGCGGAGGCCCACTTCGGTGACGGTGACGAGGATGCTCAAGACGATAAGAGCTATGATGATCCATGTGATGTAGCTCATCTTGGCATCGGCGTCCGAGTCGGAGAGAATCTCTGCGAGATCCAAAAACACGCGGCAACGCTCGTTGAGGACTTTGATACGAAGGTCAATCTCTAGGTACTCGCGGATAGCCTCGTACAATGGATGCAGCGTAGGCTCAGAATCCCAAAAGAAATTAGGCACGTCGAGGATATTTGATGCTGTTACGGCACGTTAGCTGAAATTCCCTACCAAAAGCCAGTTGGATCACGGGAGGGGAATACACATACAAAGATTAATATCCACGCGGCTCTTGAACAGCCGGCCCATAATCTTGACAATTTCAGTCCTCGTCATGCCCAGCTCTCCCGTCAAAGCCAGTGTCTTGGGCACGTGCTGCGCATCAAGCATCGTCTCGCTCATCCTCTCCTCGAAAAAGCACAGCTTGGTGCTCTGCGCAATCGCGTGGCTAATAGTCAACTTGATCATATGATCAGATCGAGGCAGCAACGTAATCATGTCGTTGAAGATTCGCGGCCGCTGCACATCGGGACTATATTCGAAGTGGAATTCTTCCGTCTCATAATCGCCCTGGTCCAAGGGCCGCGAGAGCAGATTCACGCCGTCCTCAGCGTCGGCAAAGGTGAGATCCGCGAGAATGTCCTTTTCTTGGTGCTCCGTAAAGTTCCAAAACACAACCACTCCGTACGAGAAGACGAACATTTCTGCAAAGTTCTTTGCATCGGGCGCGAGGCGATTCATCTGGGAGGTAATGCCGTCGTCGATGGGAGGATAGGAGCCTTGTGGTGACAAAAGGCCATCGTCGGGCGGTGAAGAAGGATCGGCAAACGCAGAAGGCTGTCTCTGGCCATTGCTAGAGTCTTCGGAAGCAGAAGTATAGGCGTCGTGGTCAAAATACCCCTCGTGGTGATCTCGCTGTTCGCTACGCTCGATTTCCAGGTCCAGCACCGTTTTTCCTGTCCCGGGCGTCTTCAGTATTGGTCGGCTGCGTACTCTGTAGCCTTCGATCCCGTTCATCAGCGGGAGGGCGTATATGGCATAAAGACAGTCATCGTAGAGCTTGGTCTTGGCCTCGTGTTTCTTCCTCAAAAACTCCGCCGTCTCTTTCGTCTTGAACGCTTGCGCAGTGCAGTATGCCGTCAGTCGACTGACCTTGTCCGTCCTCTGCACTTTGGGTAGCCGTTCTGCATAACTCTTGCCACGGATACCGCCCCTTTTCCGGAGCACATCCAGCTCCTCGTCTCTCAACGGCCGGCGGTTCTCATCCTGTAAGCTCAAGTTGATCGCTGCCTCCCCCTCAAATTCCTCGTCTTCTTCATCCCGTTCGTCGGTGACGGGCAGCAGGACGAGCTTTTCGCTAATTTTAGTGGTTCGTGAGGGGATCGGCTTGCCGGTGCGAGATGGGATGTTTGGCAGGCCGCCGGCGTGATGCGTCGATTGCCCGAAGGAAGGCCGCCAGAGGTATGCGGCCTCTGTGTTGGCATCGGCGGGCCTCGAGGCTGGCCCGAAGGAATCTGGGAGTCGTGCTGGAGAATGTTGTCAACCGTCATGAATCGCATCGGCGTCCGCCCAGGGGCACCGGACGATGTGCCCGGGCGCCGTGGCAATCGTCGCTGGTCCGCCCGCTCTCTTGCATCCGTGACCTGGTTCGACAATAGTCAGTTGATGGCAATTCGTCGCATCAATTGAGCGCTTCCGAGCTCGATGGGATGGCTTTCCAACATACCAGGACGGAGGGTCTCTGTTGCTTCGCCGACATGATGGGCACCAACGTGGCTGTGGCGGATACAAAGACGATTCCCCGCCTACTCTGTGAAATGAAACGATGCGAGCTGCTGATTCTGCGAGATGCGAAAGACGCGGAGCCGTCAATTCGGTTGCTGTGCAAAGTTGAGCCGCGTCTGAAAGTTTGAGGTAGCCAGCTTTGCTGCTAGCGGCGATGGTGACCTCATACTTTTGGTGCAGCCCCAATTTTTGCATGCACATATTCATTGCTTTACCAGTAGCCAGAGCTACCCTGGAGCTGTGGAAAATCTACATCAAATGTTTGCTGCTTTCCAACTTGTAGCAGGCATGCCTTCTTGAGGCGAGAGATGACAGCTTATTGTAGAATCAACTCTTTATCCCAGGGCAAAACCTCTTCTTGCTGATGGATATTTCATGGATGTCTTTGTTTCTAGAAGCAGCTGAAGAGATGGATCCTGATGCGTACTCGTACATGGGAAAAGTGGCACCGGCTGGGAATGGATGGAGAGCCTTTGGGAATCTTTGAGTTACACCTTGTCAGTGTCATGTTGGCCAATAGCACATGAAACACACCGTAAGTTTTGATGAGATCATATGGCACTAATTTTAGAGTTGAAGGCGTCTCGATTGGTTGCCTAAAGGGGGATTTGCCGTTATGCTTGTATATACGGAGTAGCGTCAGACACATGCATCGAATGTCTTTGCGATGCTTCCAGATGGAAACTTGTATAGACAGTAGCCTCTTACTCCTTTCTGCAGACCATTCTGATGCACTGATTCAACAGGGAGCTGAGCCTGTTTGTAGATTTCAAGGCACCTAATCGCAGTCATTTCTTCTCGTCCAACCCTGTCCGGAACTCAGGAGCATCAACCGAGAAAAATCACCTTCCCCACCCCTATTCCAGCATCAGGCCGGAAAGCTTGGACTCTGTCATTAAAATCGCCATGTCGGATCCCTACTCCATCGTTTTGGATAGATTTGCCTCGTGATTTGCCTGCAGAAGCAAGCATGTACTCACTCGCACATGATGCAAGCAAGCAAAGCAAGCATGGCTTACAGCGGTCTTGAGGGCGCCGCGCTGGTTAAAACTGGAGCCGCCGGGCAGTCTCAGCCAATGACACGGTGCCCAAGCCGGCGTTGCTAGGCGGTTGTCCCGGCTGTTTGTTTACATTCGCTGCCCAACGGCCATGCACCTCAGCTTTAATGCAACACAGACCCCGCGCTGTGGTTATCCCCTGCTCTGCTCTGCCGGCGCTTCCAGGTAGCTGCTAGCACAGGTAAATATTATTGACTGCTCGGAAAATCAAGAAACAAAACACATCCATCTGTGACGGCATCCGCATTGCTGGAGCGGCATCTGGGCTCAAACCAAGACTCGCACACACACACACACACACACCAACGGCTCCTTTTGTTGACACTGGGCCCTCCCCACGCGCATGTCTTAAAAGTCTATTCTTTTCTTTTCTTTCCTGCCTCGCGCCGGTTGCTCGCATTCCTTTCATCTGAACCTCCAGCCGTCGCAGGAAGGATGTCTTGATAGCGCTGCACAGAGTTTTTTTTTCTTCTAATACCCCCCCGAACAACACAAGCATAGACGCGATATAGGTGCTTACTCGAGCCTCAGCCCCGACTGGGCGAGACAGCATCCGCCAACATGTCGTCGTATCGAAACAGTCCCCGACGAGACTCCCACGCCGTCGATCTGTCTGCCGCCAACTCCAGCATCAATCGCAACAACTCAACAACGTCATCGGCTTCCTCCGGCTACTCCTACTCCTCTGACCACAGCGTCCATAGCCAGTCCACGTCCGCAAGTAGCATTTACGGATCCGTTGGCCACAAGCGCGGCCAGAGCGATGTCATATCCAGAGCACGACTCTTCGAGGCCGGCTCTGGCAGAGGCCAGGATAACATATATGGCTCAGTTCGGCAATCGCTTCGCCCGCTGCCGCGAACCCCAACGGCCTCTTCCATCGAAGCCCCGGCGACACCGCCTCACGGTTCCAAGCAGCCGCGCGAGAGAGGCCAGAGCATCGACATTGGCCGATTGTCACTGTCCCAAAACGATGGCGTCGCCTCGCCCACAGTGCCTTTGCGACCTCTGCCAGCACGGCCAACCTCCATGTACATGTCTCGAGGCGAGCCTGCGATTCCGGAAGATGCAGTCATGACGCCGACGCATCATGGCCATTCTCACTCCCACAGCGCTCATATAGCCCGCCCTGATCTTGAGCGGCTGGGTCGATCTTCCACAAGCCAACTCCGGACGCTCTCCCAGCTTGCAAAGTCCGAGGACGCGGAGGACTTCAAAATCAACTCGCCTGCGCAGGAGGTGGCTGGGCTTCGAGGCCGGCGTAGGCTGCAGCGCACGGATAAGACCGCCGGCCGCTCCAAGACAAACTATGGGTGGGAAGGGCGCAATTGGATGGACAAGCAGCGCAGGTTCCTCCAGGCATACGAATACCTTTGTCACATTGGTGAGGCCAAGGAGTGGATCGAAGATGTCATCCAGCAGACTCTCCCACCCATTGTTGAGCTGGAGGAGGCATTGCGAGATGGCGTTAGGCTGGCAGAAGTGGTGGAATCCCTAAACCCCGAGAGACGGTTTCGCATATTTAGAAACCCAAAGCTGCAGTTTCGACACTCTGACAACATTGCCATTTTCTTTCGATACCTGGACGAAGTGGAGCTGCCCGACCTCTTTCGATTTGAGCTTATAGATCTCTACGAGAAGAAGAATATCCCCAAAGTCATCTACTGTATTCACGCTCTGAGTTGGCTTCTCTTTCGCAAAGGGATTGTTGATTTCCGCATCGGCAACCTCATTGGCCAGCTGGAATTCGAGCATCATGAACTGGAGGCAATGCAAAAGGGGTTGGACATGCTTGGGGTTAACATGCCCAGCTTTGGCAACATGGGGGCTGATTTTGGCGTTCCCGAGCCGGAGCCGGAGCCAGAAGAAACCGAAGAGGAGAGGATCGAGCGCGAATTAGCAGAGAACGAAGATGTCATCATCGACTTCCAGGCACAGCTTCGTGGCGCTCTGCTCCGACTGAAGCTCGGAGAGATGATGCAAGGATTCTGGGATGAGGAGCAGTGGCTGATTGACCTGCAATCGAGAATACGAGGCAACTTTACCCGCCAGATTATGAACTATCGAATGCAGATGAGACAATCCGCCATTCTCGTCCAGAGCCTTGTTCGCGGATTCCTTGTCCGGAGGGGGCTCAAGAAGAGCGACCAAGCCAGGAAAGCTGCAGAGCCTGCCATCTTGGCCTTCCAGAGCATGCTTCGAGCGCAAAAGGCACGTAACGAGATGCAAGGCCTCAAGTCCACACTGTCTCGTTGTGATGCCCCGATTAGGGCAATTCAAGCCATGTCCAAAGGCTTTCTTCTCCGCAAATCTCAAAATGTGCAGCAGCAGGAGACGAAGAAGGCCGCCAAAGAAGTCCAAAATCTTCAGGCGCTCGCCCGGGGAATGCTGACGCGGTACAAAATCAGCAAAGACCTGCAGGAGACGAAGAAGGCCTCCAAAGAAGTCCAACATCTCCAGGCGCTCGCCCGGGGAATGCTGGCGCGGTACAAGATCAGCAAAGACCTACGCCAACTCGAGGAGCACACCCCAATGGTTGCCAGCCTTCAAGCCGCCGTCAGGGCTACATTGGTTCGTGCAAGAGTCGAACAGCAACAACAGGACCTCCACTCCTTCACAGACGTATTCACTTCCTTACAGAGTGCGATCCGCGGCCGCGCCGCCCGAGACGAACAAGAGGTTCTCAAGGCCGAGCTGGCCCAACATGTACCCGCGATTGGGCAACTTCAGGCTGCAATGCGAGCTGCCGCCGTGAGGAGAGAAATCACGAACCGTCTTGATGGCCTGAAAGAAAACGAGCCCGCCATTATTGAACTCCAAGCACATATTAGGGCCATGTTTGAGAGGCGCAAGGTGGTGGCCATTCAGGACCAACTTGATGCCGAGGAACCTGCAATCATCGACCTGCAAGGTCACATCCGAGGTTTCCTTTGCCGTCAGTATCACTATGCCTTGCTAGATGAGCTGTCATCCCATGATGCAGAGACCGCCGAGTTCCAAGCCATCCTCAAGGCCATGATGGAACGTGCAAGAATTGACGACCTACTTACGGAGCTTCTCGAGGAAGAAGATTCCACTGTCATTTTCCAAGCAGCCGCCAAGGCTTTCCTCATTCGACTTCGGTTCGAGGAGAAGAAGCGGTTTTACGAGGAAAATATGAGAAAGGTCATCAAGATCCAGAGTTTTGTGCGTGCCAAAGTGCAAGGCGAGGCATACAAGAGCCTCACTACGGGCAAAAACCCGCCCGTCAGCGCCGTCAAGAACTTTGTGCACCTGCTCAACGACAGCGACTTTGACTTCAATGAAGAGGTCGAATTTGAGCGGATGCGGAAGACGGTGGTCCAGCACGTGCGGCAGAATGAGATGCTGGAGCAATACATTGATCAACTAGACATCAAGATTGCTCTCCTGGTCAAAAACAAGATTACTCTCGATGAAGTCGTGAAACATCAGCACACTTTTGGCGGAACCTCGATGGGCCTACTGGCCAACTCTACGATCGCGTCAACCAACCAGTTTGATCTCAAAGCGCTCAACAAGAGCTCCCGAAAGAAGCTGGAGTCGTACCAGCAGCTGTTTTTCAGTCTCCAGACGCAGCCCCATTATCTTGCCCGCCTGTTCAAACACATCCGCGTGCAGGTGACGGCTGAAAAGGACAGCAGGCGCATCGAGCTTCTTATGATGAGCCTCTTTGGTTACGCCCAGAAGCGACGAGAGGAGTACTACCTTTTGAAGCTGATTGCCCGATCAATACGAGAGGAGGTTGAGAGCTCAGCAAGTGCGCTGGAGTACTCTCGGGGCCATTACTTTTGGACCAAGCTGCTTGCCAACTACACACGGTCTCCAAGGGATCGCAAGTACCTCCGGTCTCTCTTGGGACCCTTGATTCGCGACAACATCATTGAAGACCCGGCGCTCGATCTGGAGAGTGACCCTATGCAAATCTACCGATCTGCCATCAACAATGAGGAGCTGCGGACAGGAAGGCCCGACCACCGGCCTCTGGACGTCCCCCGCGAAGTGGCCATCCGCGATCCGGAGACGCGACGCCTCTTCATTGACCATTTGCGAGACTTGAGAGAGATTTGCGACCAGCTGTTTTCGTCTTTGGAAGAACAAGTGCATAAAATGCCCTATGGCCTCCGGTTCGTCTGCGGCGAAATGTTCCAGGCCCTGCGCCAGCATTTCACGCGTGAGCCGCCAGAAAACTTACTGCAAATGGTGTCCCATTGGCTGTGGAAGTTTTACCTCCAACCAGCCGTCACCATGCCCGAAAACGTGGGCGTCATTGACAAGTCGCTCAGCCCACTTCAGAAGAGGAACCTGGGCGAGGTTGCCAAAGTGGTAGGGCAAATCGCGCTGGGCCGGCCGTTTGGCGGCGAAAACATCTATCTTCAGCCCCTGAATGCCTTTATCGGCGAATCCATCGAGCGCCTGCAGCAGATCATCAACGACCTCATCAATGTGCCGGACGCTGAGAGCACGTTTGACATTGACGAGTTCAACGATCTTTACGCGAAAAACAAGCCTACCTTGTACGTCAAGATGTCGGATGTCTTTGCCATTCACAATCTGGTGGCGCAAGAGCTCATGGTCATGGCTCCAACCCGGGATGACGTTCTTCGCGAAATCATGCAAGATTTGGGTAGCGCCAAGAGCAACGAGAGTGAAATGAGCGCGGCAGGATCGGCGGATATTCAAATGTTCCTGACCCCCAGGCTTCACGATCTTGAGGATCCCGAGGCGGATATCAAGGCTTTGTTTATGGAAACAAAGCGGTGCGTTTTGTACATTATCCGAGTGCAGACCGGGGCCAACCTTTTGGAAATTCTGGTAAAGCAGATCACGGTGGAAGACGAGGAAAAATGGGAAGCACTCCTCCGAGAGGATTTTGCGGATAGTAACTCGCGGGGGGCGTATTCAGACACTAAGATGGCTGACATCACCTCCATGTCCTACTACGATCTCAAGCGAACGGCTCTGGAAAACATTATGCAGCTGGAGCAGATGGGAAGGATTTCAAAACAGAACCAGTACCAAGACGTGCTCAACGCCATTGCCAGCGACATCCGGACGCAGAGCCGCAGGCGTGTTCAGAGACAGCGAGAATTGGACGGCGTGCGCCTGACGCTGGCCAACTTGAATGAAAAGGCCAAATATCTTGAGCAGCAGCGTAAAAGCTACGACGATTACATTGAGCAGTCAATGAAGACACTTCAGAACAAGAAGGGGTAAGCACATTTCTGTCTTCTTCATGGTGTGGTGACGAGGCAATGAGAAGCTAACAGTGAGATGTGTGAATTAGACGAAAGAGGTTCCTCATGCCCTTCACCAAGCAGTACAACCATCAGCGAGAGCTCGAACGCAGTGGCCGGGTGCCAAAGTTTGGAAGCTACAAGTATAGCGCGCGGGCACTGTCAGAAAAGGGCGTTTTGGTGTCATGGAGCGGAACGGCCGACCGCGAATGGGACAAGATTGACATTACAATCTCGTGCGACCAGGTCGGCGTGTTTGCCATTGAGGGCACGCGAAGCCATATCCAGATGCCCGGAGCAACAGCTCAAGTGCCGATTGAGGACATGCTCCAGGCACAGTTTGAATCGCACCAGTTCATGACGCTGTTTGAGGGCGCCCTCAAGCTCAACGTGAACCTGTTACTGCATCTTATTTACAGGAAGTTTTACCGTACACAGTGATGGAACAAGACCTGGTTAATGGGATTGGGCCGCTGATTGGTGTGGTTTTTCCATTCAAACAAGGTTGGAGCGAGGCGAAACTGACTATGCACGGTGTTTGACGGAGTTGGGATTTTTGCATTTTTTTTTGAAAGACTGGCTGGGCGGGATTTACTATATCCAGGGAAACTAACTACCTAAACTACATTATACATGACTGAATATGCGCATGCAGCTTATGGACATGGGGAAATGACGAGGAGAAAAGGCAAAAAGGGGGACAAGGAAGGGCGAGCAGGCTGACAGGGTGAGGGTATGATAATCGTTTATCATTGTCATCGGTTACATATAGTAGATTCTCTGCTGTAGGATACTTTTCTTCTTCTTGTTGTATTTCGCTTTGCTCTGATGGCGATGAGTCTTGGATGGGGGGAGGGGGAGTGACTCTTTGGGTTGAATATAAGAAGTGATGAGTAATTCTACGTACCTACTTGTTGATCATGTGTGTGTGTGTGTGTATCGGTGTGTAAGTGATGTCAAGGGAAATCATGATCATCTGGTGTATGCCCAAAAGTAACATTGTGAGCTGACAGAGTAAGTGTCGCTCATTTCCCAATTCTTGAGTCTGAGAGGCGGTCAATCAAAGAGTTTGTGTAAAGGTCATGAAGTTGTCGTCAGCGCTTCTTAGTCGGTCATTGTGATCGACAGAGGGTTAGATCGACTATACTTGGACCCGGACACGCCCAATGGAGATTTCAGGGTCCTTTTTTTTTTTGCTTCTAAGAGAATACGGAGTACGATGGTGTTTTTTTTTGTCAGCTTCCATCGCCACAAGCTAGTTCATTGGCAGTTTCTTCTTCTTGTTCCCCCACATGCAGCAAAGCAAAGCAAACTAGCTTATACAGTCCTCGGGCGGCCAAGATTATACGGTGCTTGTGTATCGGTAACGCAGCAGCAAAGCGTTTTTTCGCACGCCTACAGAGGTCTGGATCACGCAATCGGGGGGGGGGGAATGACTACGAACGATGGCGAGTGGGAACTGCATCTTTTTTTTTTGTGAAAGACGTGGGGGAAGGGCGGAATTGACCAACCAGAGGATGGGCGAAGCCGAATTGAGCCAGTTTTCCAAGGGTCCTGAGGGGGAAAATCAATCAATAAAGAAAAGCCCAAGTGCGTATGAAAATACGCCGGACTCTGTGGTAGAGAAGGGGATTTATCTGGCGCTTGCGCAGGGGAGATTGGGCTTGAATGCTGGTCCATGTGACCCCCCGAAATGGGCTCGGCAATAGTAGGACAGCGATAAGCGTGTTGTTGTTGTTGTTGTTGTTGGGGCCGGGAAGTTGTTGGACTTTTCGGGTCGTCGCTTATGATTGCATTTGAGGCTACACAAAACAAAAACAAATGAGTATGACGGTGGTTGCAACCCACGATGATGCTCTGCCACCCGAGTTTTTTTTTAATTTATTCTTCGTCTCCATGTGTCATGTCGGTCCAGCCCTCGCACAACGTCGGAGCGGCTGGAATGGAACAATGGCCACCAAAGTCTGTTTGCCTGATGAGCCGCTGCCTGCAACATGTCTTTGTCTGACGGACCTAAATTTATGCACCAAGGTGAGGTGAGGATGGGATGCATACAGTGTCGAGAAGAGAAGAACTAGTCGCTTCGATTTTCCCCATGCAAGTGCCAGTCTCTTGCGTGCTCGCGTGATGATGCCATTCAACGCCGGAAGTCGGGGGGCTCTTTTGTTCTTCTCCACATTGGCTAGGGATTCATATAAGGACAGGCTACTCCGGAGATGCGAGACGCACGCGCCAGGCCTGGTTTGTGAACTAGATTTCTCTTCTTTTTTTCGATTCGTCCTCCTCTTTGAAGAGTAGTGCGTCGTGTGTCTGGTTTATCAAATCTTTTTATATAATACCGGTGGATTTTGAAGTGAACAAACTGATATCACGTCTCACATCGTCCCTACTTACTCTCCCGTCTTGGTGCCACTTCATCCCGTGTCTCAGACCTTTGGAAATACGACTAGCACGATAAGACTAAGACAGGAGGCTCATTGTCCTTTCTTTTTCTTTTTTTCCCATCCTGACGGCGTATCTGAATCTACTTTGGACTACGGTGAAAAAAAAAATATTCTATTTGGTGCCGTCACAAACTACAACCGCCATGGCTCCCGATCTCAACACGCTGCCGCGCTCAGAGGCGCCGCCGCCCACCGCCCAGCCGGAGCAGAAGCCAAACATTCTCTACATCATGGCCGACCAGCTGGCGGCTCCTCAGCTCAAAATGTACAACCCCGATGCCCAGATCAAGACGCCCAACCTGGACCGTCTGGCGGCCTCATCCGTCCAGTTCGACTCTGCCTACTGCCCTTCACCGCTCTGTGCGCCCTCGCGAATGAGCATGATCTCCGGCCTCTTGCCCATGAAGATTGGCTCCTACGACAATGCCTCGCAGATCAACTCCGAGGTGCCCACGTATGCGCACTACCTGCGCTCAAAGGGCTACCACACCGCGCTGGCGGGCAAGATGCACTTTGTGGGCGATCAGCTGCACGGCTATGAGCACCGTCTCACGAGCGACATTTATCCCGGTGACTTTGGCTGGGTTGTGAACTGGGACGAACCGGAGACGCGTCTCGAGTGGTATCACAACGCCAGCTCGATTCTTCAGGCCGGGCCTTGTGGACGGAGCAACCAGCTGGACTACGACGAGGAGGTCATGTATCGCAGCACGCAGCATCTCTGGGACCACGTCCGCGAGGGGCCCGACAAGCGTCCATTTGCCCTGACGGTTTCTCTCACTCACCCCCATGACCCTTATACCATTACGAAAAAGTACTGGAACCTGTACGAGGATGTGGACATTGAATTGCCCAAGGTTCGCATCGCCAAGGAGAAGCAGGACACGCACAGCAAGCGTCTTTTAAAGGTGTGCGATCTGTGGGATCTGGAGTTTTCAGACGAGCAGATCAAGCGAGCCAAGAGAGCGTACTACGGCTCCGTGAGCTATGTCGACGACTGCATCGGCAAGCTGCTCGAGACGCTCGAGGACGCCGGCTTGATGGACAACACCATTGTCATCTTCAGCGGCGACCACGGCGACATGCTGGGCGAGCGCAACCTCTGGTACAAGATGAGCTACTTTGAGTCGTCGGTGCGAGTCCCCATGCTGGTTCACTATCCCAAGTGGTTCACCCCTCGCCGCGTGACGCAAAACGTCTCGACGCTGGATCTGCTGCCCACGATTTGCGACATCATCGGCACCAAGCCGGCGCCCTTCTTGCCCATGGACGGCGTGAGCATGATGCCTCACCTGCTGGGCAAGGAGGGCGGCGGCGACACCGTCTTTGCCGAGTACACGGGCGAGGGAACCGTCCGCCCCATGATGATGATTCGACGAGGAGATTGGAAGTACATTACTTGCCCGGCTGATGAGCCGCAGCTGTTCAACCTCAAGACGGATCCCCTGGAGCTGGACAACCTGGCGCGCTTCGCCACCGGCAAGGTCGAGCCGCAGACGGAGGCTGACAAGGAGGCCAAGGCCGTGTTTGAGAATTTCGAGGCCGAGGCAAAGGCCAAGTGGGACTTTGATGCCATTACCGAAAAGGTGCTGCAGTCTCAGCGAAGCAGACGCCTGGTGTGGGATGCGTTGAGCAAGGGCGCGTTTACAAGCTGGGACCACGACCCGGTGGACGATGGCAGACAAAAGTGAGTTACTATCTTGATCTGTATGGACCATTGTTTCGAGGTACTGGATTGCTAATCATGGTCGTTTTTTTTCTTAGGTACATCCGATCAAACATCCCGCTGGATGACTTGGAGAGGCGTGCGAGATATCCGTTTGTGGACTCGCAGGGATACGAGATTTCAAAGACGGTCAATTCGACGCGAAGCTAAGCGGGAGCCTTGATTTCTTTCTTCCTTTTCCTTTTTTTTTTTTTTTTTACAACAAGCTATTTGCCATCGTGAGCATCAGATTGACTTTGAGGGACTGATTACTTGATTTTACACTGGCGGGAGCATACATAGCGAAGGGACTCTTGTTGGCTTGACGGACATGATTTGGAGTAGCATTTTTTTGGAGTAGCAATTGTTGTTGGAAATTCAATTGAAAAATATCATGAAATATAAAAATAAACTAACTATATTCAAATAGTATATCTACTCCGTATACTTTATAAGAATGCTACCCAAACTGAAGCCAACAACCAACTGTATATTTCCTGCAAAGCTTCATTAGTGGCTGCCCCACTTGGATACCACCACGGCAGGCACCATGCCTAGCGCCTGCCCCACGAGAGCGTGTCTGTCTGTCCCCGTACTTGAATAAATAAATTCAAACTCAACGTCACTGCCAAAAAGTAAAGTTGCTCTCCCTCATGCTGCAGTTCTGCTTCTCTTCACATTGTGCCACGTATCCAATTCTTACAATTACGCCTTGCTTGATTCCTCACTTCCAAACTGCACCCTCTCAACAACTGCAACTAGGAAGAGCGCCGAGAAAGAGACAAATCGCTTCAGCTACAAAAACCAACAGGCGCATACGATGGCGACGCTGGGCTTGGACGACGACGAGCTCAAGTCGGTGGAGCAGACGCTGGCTCGGTTGGCGCAGCTCTCGAGCAGCATACAAAGCTTAAAGATGGACATTCTCAAGAGCAATCCGCTTCCTCACCCGTATGCTTGCCCCCCCCCCCTGGTTGCGCCAATGCCTGGCAGCTCTAATCGTTTCACTCTGGTGCAGCTCCTCATTACAGGCCTCGGCCCAGATCCTCCAGCGCAACCTCCAGACGGTATTGGACAACCTGAGCGAGAACGCAGAGCTCTTCTCGCGCATCGCCGTGCATCCATCGACAAACTATCCCGGACGAACACAAGAAAATGTCTTGACGCAGCTGCTGCGGAAGAAGCTGGAGCCAGATGTGGAGGAGCTCGTTGCGCAGGGCCGCGAGACGGCGCGCCTAGCTACGCCCGAGGGCATTGCCGAGCTACAGAGCATATGGGACGAGCTGCGGGAATGGACACATGACAGGATTGCCAAATACGTCAGAGAAGAGGCCGGCGATGTCTACACAAAAGAAGAAAGGGAGATGGGCGTTGACAAGGTGCGCACGGGACTGAGGAAAGGTCTGGACGAAGAAAGCGACGAAGACGACGACGACGACGACGACGACGACGACGACGACGAGGACAATGATGACGCCATGGACGCGACGAATGATCAAGTGAAATCGGCGGCTGTGGGCAGGGGACCTGAGCCGGAAACTCTGCTTTGGTTTGCCGCGCGAGGGGATTTCGACGTGCCGCGAAATGTCGAATACGAGAGAAAATCTGGGGGGAAGAGGGGATTTGATGGAGTGAATATACCACTGGGCTCGTCTTAGGATGACGACTTCCTTTACAACCTTGGTTGCAATGTGTGCTGACAGCCGTGCTTCTTTGGCAAGGCAAGACGAGCATTCGAATGCTCGCCCATCAATACTGGAGGCTATGCGATGGCAGTCGTGGCGGCGGCGATCAGGCTTTAGTGTCAGATTTGTATGTGTCTCTTTTTTCTTTTTCTTCCCTTTTTCTATTAGTGCGAGCGGGCTGCTGGAGTTATACGGACATGGCCAAGTTATAGCGGCCGGTCCCTGAATCAGATGTCATCAAAGGTGTTTAATCACAGGGATAAGGCTTGCAGAATGCAGCTACGAAGCACGGCAGTGGCCCCATGAGATGAAGGCGGCCAACAGTCACGGCGCCGTTTATTTTCTTTTTTCGAGCCCATGACGTATCAAGATGGACCGGAGCGATCGAAGCGAGCAAATGTCAGACGACATCGCAGGATTGGAGCGATAAGCAAGACGGTCAATCAGAGTGCGTATTATTGGGATGCATGGGAGCCCGAAATGGTCGGATGTGACAGCTTCGGGCCAGCTGAGGAGCTGCATGTGTAATTGTGACGTTCCCCGCAAAGGACTTTAAACTTCCCCTCCGCCCCGAGGCGAATTGATCCTCTAGTGCTCTCCTCACTTTTGATTTTCTGAACCTTGTGTGCCATGAGCTCATCGCTGAGAGCGGAATCCCACCTGTCAAAGCCCTACAAGCCAAGTACTTTTATACTATATCTTTACGAAGAGGCCCAGCAGTAAGCCGCCACCGCTCCGGCTAGTGACGAGATATAAGACCCGCCAGCTGACCGTCCACCTAGTGCTCACACTGCTGCCATGTTGTATAACACACATTGGTATGTTGTTTATTCCCCCCTCATCCTTCAGTCTTACTCTCCATTGTCTATAGGGTGAGAGGAGGCTTTGTGGGTTAGACCGATAAAGGCCTTTTTCCCTCGGAAAGACGGAGGAGAGGGCTGCAAAGAGGGACGAGACGAAATTTCTTTACTTAAACCCACCCCTTCATGCCAATCCCTCTCTTCCCATCGCCGTGACTTTCAACTTTTGAAACGGACTGCAATCATCTATGGATATAAACGTACAGGATACTCATGCGATTCATCTAGCCATGGCGGGGGCGGAGTATGAGTACTGTCCATTCATGTTTTGGTACCCGCCTGCGGTGTGCTATTACAAGCGGTTCGGGCCTGGAATTGATAAAGACGACACTAATGCGGCCGTGGCAACAGACGGGAAGGATATCCAGCAATATGTCGATGATGGGGGAAACGACTCGATTGCCGTCGACGGGGCAAACGCGTCGCCCTTTTTATCTCTGCCGGCGGAGGTGCGGCTGAGGATCTACTACTGGGCTTACAGGATGAGTCCGATCCAGCCCAAGGAGCTGGCGGCGGGATATCCGATCCCGATGCTGTGTCGCTACGTGCTACACCCGCTGGACCCGGATCTCGAACAACAGATTGAGACGGAGATTGAAAACGAGCAGACCATGATGGAGCTCGCGAAAGAGTCCAAGTGCTCAGACGACAGCGCGCACAAGGAAGGCAGTGAGGAAAGAAAGCAAGGTGGCGGGCAGAAGTGGGAACAGATGAGGGCGGAGCAGGACAAGAAGAAGCTCATCAAGGACAGGCTCAAGGAGAGAATGCGGGAGCTCAACATGACCACGCCGGGCTTGCTCAGCTCGGACCGGCCGCTGGCGGGGATGCCGGCGAGCCTGCTCTGCGCCTGCCGGCAGATTTACTTTGAGGCGCGCGAGATTCCGTTTGCCCACAACGAATTCGTCTTCCTCAACTGGTTCTCCTCGGGACTCAACGCGGCCGCGGCCGTGACCAAGTCGCAGCGGCCGTGGCAGCGCCTGGCCATGCGGTACGCGCGGCTGGAGATGATGGCCGAGGACCTGGCTCGCAAGGCCGCCCTGAGCAAGTGGGCGGAGCTGTGCGGCCCCGGACCGTCTGCCTCGTGGACTCGGGGCCTCCGGGGCCTACGGTTGAAGATTGGTGGGCCAGGTCGGCAGGAGGAGCGAGGACGCAAAGGACGACGACGAGTTTGTCGACGGGCTGGAGGAGGCGGGCGGTGCCAAGCGGTGGGTGGAACAGGGGCGGCTGGCAGAGATGGAGAATCTGGAGAGGTTGGAGATTGAGATTATCAAGAACTCGTGGGGGACTGGGGAAAAGATGGCGTGGTGTGCGGCTGTGGAAGGGAGCGTTGAGGGAGAAGGGGTCCAAGGCGATGGTTGTGAGCATGGGCAGGATCCTGTGATCCGATGGCTTGGTTTTTTCTATATACAGGCACTCGTATATTTCTTATATCGGTATGGTATGGACGGACGTGTGGGGGGAGTTTAACTGGCGTTTGGGTCTATTGCTCATTCTTAATAATATCAATCATTGTGATTCATCTGTACGTCCGTGTAAAGGCGTCTTCGTTCGGGTTCGGCCTCGGCTTCGGGTTCACTAAGGCTGCAGAGTGTCGTATAGCCTTGTTTTTGGCATCGTATCCAAAGGATTGGAAATACGCTCCATAAGGTGCCCGCTGAATTCAGGCCTCGTGCCAATGGACTAGCACCGGACATTCTGATTGTGTATTCGGACCGCCGAGGCATGAGCGGACTTGAGCCCCCGAGTGGCTGTACGCCTGACGAACTTTTTTAATGCGCAACTTGCTACAGTACAAGATACAAAAATAAAGTAACATGAAACTATTTGTTACATGTCTCTTTGTTCAAGTTTCTTTAATTGTTACATCGGATAACGGCAAGGATTCGCTAGTGGTGTATACCCCAAGTCCGCGGAGAGAAGAGCGGGCCGGTCATCGGAGGAATATAGGAGGGAAACGGGGTATTTTTTTTTTTACGAATTGCTTTGAAGGGAATAATGGCCTTGTATTTGGCCGAAAGACAATGGCTTTTAGCATTTGCGGTGTGGTTGAATGCGAGTTGTTGATGCCATGACTTGCCGTGAGTAGCCGCTTACAAGCTGTGATGTGGAAACTGAACGGTTAGGAAAAGATGTAGAAGCAGACGAGATATTGAGCCGTAGACATGTGAATAGTGGAGATTACAAATGAGCCTTATCAGACATTAATAATAGTTACGACCAATGTGTTTTCAATGCAAGAAGAATGAAAGGACGGGACGGGACGAGAGCTGAACAGAGCGTGCATGGAGCTGAAGTAGTCGAGCGGCCAGCCGTATTCATTGTCCCCCACCTCCGTGGAGAGCTCTTGAGAAAAGTGGCTTCAAGGTTGGGTTCGGGTTGCAAGGATGAGTCACTCGCCTCGGCTTAAAGAAGAGAGAGAAAAAAGGTGTGTACTATCATCGTATCTGTCGTATCAGGAGGATAGAATAAAACAAAAAGGGCAGATTGGTAAGAATGGAAAACGATCAAATGGCTTATATAGGCGAATAAGCGTATTTGCGTTTGCCGAGATGCGGTGGCGGGCCCCCGTTTCGACAGCCTCTACGGAGTAGCTCCGGCCGGATAAGGAAGCAAAAGGCGATGTGAATGTCCGATGACTTTTTTGGCTCGTTTGATTACTGCCTATTCCGTGTCTAGCTGAAAGGTCTCTTGTTTTTGAATGCGAGGACCGGCGACATGGGGCTGTTTTTTGGAGGTGACTCTTTTGGAAGTGAACTAGTATGCGGATTTGAAAAGGGATTGCTCCGAGTTGTGTGTTGCTTCTGATGAGTAATTTAAAAAAATATTGAATAGATTGGAAAGCCTTTTATTGATTGTTGGTAAATGTGCCATACACAAGACTAACGTTTGATCGACTGGGCTCTTGGGCTGTTTTGATTACCACATAGCACATTAGCACACCCGATGATGCATAGCCTAATTCTAAGCACATGCAATTGCGTTTAGACAGCCGACGTCGCTGACGTTTTTTTAAACTTGTTCAATCTTAAAATTACGACGAAACTTGATTCGATGCGTCTTTCGCCTTGACAAGACGAGTGTGTATGTTTGGGTTTTGAACGGTATAGAGGCCCTTGAATCCATTGGGCTCGACTTTACAACATCCTAACGTCCTACTTATTGGCGATCAATCTCAGAAACCAGACAAGGCTAGATATCCCGTCTTCACGGACTTGCTCAATCGAAACCACCGGCCTCTTCTATAGCAAAACAACAACATACTTCTTTCTTCTTCTTCTTTTTTTTTTCCGATTCCTTCCACCATGAACGCGCGGTGTCAATGCGGTGCAGTGACGTTCAAGACGCCGCTGCCAGAGCCCCTGGCGCTGTATATATGCCACTGCTCCGAGTGCAGGAAACAGACGGGCTCGGCGTTTGGCACCTCGGCCATATTTCCGCACTTTAGGCTACCCGAGACGGAAGACTTGAGCTGCTACGCGTATGTTTTGTCCCAAAGGAGGAAAAGAGTTGTTTAGTTGATGAGGCGTGGGGGGAGGGTTGAAGACGGAGAATGGAGGAAACGGATGGAGGTTTTGATGCTAATTGGGACTTTGTGAGTCTAGGCGACCGACGGCATCAGGGCAGACGCTCTACTGGTACGAGATGATCCCATGCCTTTATAATTCGGACGAATTTCGACGACTGATGGCCTTTCTACAGCTACTTCTGCCGCAGCTGCGGAACACGTCTCATCCACATGACACCGGTATGCCCTCTTCAACCCATCGTCAACCCCCATTCATCCAAAAGCTAACGCCCTTCTCCGAACTCTCTCCGGCACAAGTCAAAAAACGTCCTCTCCGTCAAGGGCGGCTGCATCGAGGGCCTTGACTGGACAAAGGCAATCCACATCTGGACCAAGAGCGCCATGGTGCCCATTCCTGAGGGCTCCGAGGCGCATTCCGGGGCGTCTAGCAGTCCCGAGTTTAGCCAGACCCAGGAGCTCTTGGATTGAACAAGTTTTTTTTTCTGGATTCTGCACTATTTTTTTTTTTCCAAAAAAAACTTGTTTTCCGTATCTTTGACCGATTTGCAATGGGGAGGGAGGGTTATGGGATCTTTATGGTGAGAAGTAGATGATGCTATGCCGACGGTGATGTAATGCGGCGTCACGATGCTCTTTTGTTCTTTTGTTCCTTTTTTTTTCTTTTCACGATTCAATTCAACCAGAACCGAGGGAATAATTACTTTCCATGGTATTTTTTCATCTTTGGTGGTTTTCTAGCATAAAAGTTATTGCTACGGGTCGAGGGAGATTTGCTAGGGCGTGGGATGAGCGCATTCGCATAGAGCGAACATATACATACAACGCACACACATATATATACCAAGGGAGTTTTTGATTTGAACATTTCATTCATCATAATAGAAAAATGACTTGATTAGCCTCTCATCACTGCTCTGTGGAGTACTGCCTTGGTCGTCTCCTCCAGGTCCAACATCACTCTCATCCGCAGCTCCCCGGGTTGATTCATATCAGAGTGCTTTTGTTGGGTCGAATACATACATGGGGAACTCAAGGAATATGGTCCTCTTTAAGATTGTCGGCATATTTTTGTACAGCTGCGGAGGGAATGGAATGAGGATGCTGGTACAATCTAACCAGCGGTTATATGCTTGCCAATTGTTTAACCCGCGCTTATATGCTTGCCAATTGTTGTTGCCTTCATATCGTGCATTTGTCTTTGGATGTTCCGAGAGTGGTAACCCTGATACACATAGGAGGGGAAACGTGGGGAAGAACGAACCTAGGATAGTGTGAAAAGGCTTTATAGGCTTGGCTGTTGACGAAGCCATCTGCGGCTGGTGAGACGGTAATGATATAAATGGCTGGATTGAGTCAGCCAAAATCTTCTTGCTTCTTTTTTTTTCAGTCTACAAGGATAAGGAGCTGGAAGGCCCAGAAGCCGAGGAAGGGGAACAACTTTTGGCGCATCTCGTCGAAGCGGTCATCTTTGCCTGTGTTGAGGATGCGGAAGAGGAGGAATGTGGTGAGGCGGTAGTCGTCTAATACATGAATAGGTAGCATTTCACGTAAATCATTAAACAGATATTGTTATTAAATGATGAGCAAATATTTAGATGAAGCTTGCCATTATAGAACGTTATTAAAGGCTTGCTATATAGATGGCTGGTGGGAATCATGTATTGTTGCCTCTCGATGAGCGCAAAAGAGTCTTCTGCCAGCACCCAGAGCGTGTCATTGGAGGTTGGCAAATTCATTAATCTTTCAAGGTCAAATAAAGTACATGTACCTGCACTTGCATGGTGCTCCAACTTCAAGCTGTGGGCAGGTGCGGAGTACCTTGCTCTTGACAGCTCTTGACGTAACAGTAAAATGCAGGGAAAGAGCACGTCGGCACAGGAAATACACAGATCCGGAAAATATATCAACGTCTTATTCCATCCACGTACTCCTACTAGATTCACTCTCATTCCGACTCCATCATACTACTTTACGACATCCCCTTCGCCTATCCAGCACCAGCATGAATCCAGTCAATTTTGTTTCAAGATTGCTTCCTCATGCGTGCATACGCGACCATGCCGCCCTGACAAACTCGGCCTAGGTCAACCCGGTCATTTCACCCACTTCCCACAGACCCTCTTCTCGCCTCGACGCCATTCGACAATATCCTCTACCCATGATGTGAATAAGCATCACGAAATCAGATCTGATAACTTTAGACGCCGTTTGACGACCCCACATCCCTTGGGAGCTCTTCACTCGCTCGCCCTTTGGCCCTGCATCGCATGATTTTCAAGACGCTAGACATCACAAACCGTCGTCACATCCTTGCGTTTTAATCAACCTGACATGGAAATCACCAGATTCTTCCCACGGGAATCTACAGTCACACCTGGCTCGACCATTGACGAGCTCGAGAAATATCCGGTCCCAAATTAGACCAGCGGCTTGCCATCGTGTCCTGGCCCAGCCCCACTATCGCGAACCAGCTCTCAGACAGGAGGCGTCTGAACCATGTCTCAGATCCAGGTCCCTAACCCGGCAGATGCTAGCAATCGCTGCATGGGGTAACGCCCACCGACCAAGACTCCCAGTCTAAACCGCTACCGCCGCGCCGCCGCTGTTTGAGCTCCGTTCTGGATTCTCAGCAATGGCGTCTTGGCAATGCTCCAAACATTGCCATGTTTCGAGCATGGCCGGAGAAATGAAGGGGAACTCGTCAACAGGGCGGTTGTTTCTTCCAATGGCCGGGTGCCTTGTGCTGGCTGAGCTGACGACAGCCGGCTCGCTTCTCTCTCTCTACCGAGCTCTTCCCTTTTCTTCTTTTCCCGGGACCCTTCTTCTCGTGTGTTGCCTCATCTTCACTTCTCTTCTTCGTCGTTCAACCATCGTCCGCTTGGTCGGTGGCGATTTCTCTCACCCTCACTCTTGGGTTTACAGGCCTGGCGCCGCCTTTTATTCAACCGTTGCCGTTCGCTCTTTAATTTTGCTTCTACCGCTTCGACGTGTTTGACTGCGATTGATTTGGCATCGGTCATTGTTTTATTTCGATATCCAGCTGGCTGACAAAAAAAAATCTTCGTTTTTTTTTGCTTTTCTTCAGCGGTTTCATCTCATCTTTTTGAGTTGTGAAAACAGCTGTGTTGTAGTCATTCATTCTGGTCTCTTTTGGTATTCTTTTTCACGACTTTTTTTTTTCTCTGGAGCCAAGTAATTACCATTTCTCTTGGCATTTACGATGAGGTCTGCAATCTTTTATGCCCTGCTTGCCTCTTCTGCAGCTCAGGTATGCCATTATCTTGCAAAGGATTGCCAAATAGTTCAGCAACTCACAACTCTCAGGGTGCCGTTTTGAACCGAGATGCAAATGGCAATCTAGCACGACGTGACGACTTCTTGGATCAACTGGGACAACTCCTCGGCATTGGAAATGGGGGTGTCGCCGTAACCACGATTACCACCACTATCATTCCTGGAGCTACTCAGGTGGTCGAGAACCCGATCCCAACAGCAGTCACAGATTTGCCGCCAGCTCCTCCTCCAGTCGTTCCGGCGACAACGAACCCTGACGGCAATGGAGTGGGTGTCACTGTGATTCCGGCAACGACAAATGCCAACGGCAACGGCGTTGGTGTCACCACGATTCCAATTCCCTCGTCTTTACTGCCGACGACAACCTTTGTTCTGGGTGAGTAACGTCGATGCTTGGTTTGACGGCTATGGAAAGGGAGCCCCTGAGACTGACATGTACGACAGAACCTCCGCCAGCTGCATCGGAACCCCCTCCACCTCCAGCAAATACTGCTACGGACGTCCCTCCAGCAGTGACTGTCCCTCCAGTAGCACCCCCGCCACCTCCTCCAGCAACAACTGTTCCTGGAGTTCCTCCGGTCGAAACCGTTCCTCCGCCGGCTGCGAGTGCGCCTCCACCTCCACCGCCTCCGCCTCCTCCAGCAACAACTGCTCCTGGAGTTCCGCCGGTTGGGACTGTCCCTCCTCCTCCGCCTCCGCCGCCTCCAGCGACCACGGCTCCTCCTGCTTCCACCCCTCCTCCGGCCGATCTTCCTCCTCCTCCAGCTACGAGCGCTCCTCCTCCTCCACCGCCGCCTCCCCCCGCGGAAAGCTCTACAACAGCTCCACCACCCCCTCCTCCCACTACCACAGACGTGCCTCCGTCTTCGTCTTCGTCTACGTCTACGTCTACGTCTTCTACAACCACGGATACCGCGAATGTGACGCCTTCTCCCATTTTCAGCACGCTGCCCTTGTCAACCTCGGCAGCAGGCGCTTCCACGGCAGCATCGTCAACCTCTGCCGAGACCTCGAGCACAAGTGAAGCTACTGTATCATCAGTGACATCGACATCTGCGGCCGTAGCTACAACTTCTCAAGCCTCATCAGCAGCGACAAGTGCTTCATCAGCATCGACAAGTGCCTCGTCCACAGATTCTTCGTCATCTGCTGCCTCAACACCTGTTACGGTCTCCAGCTCCGTCATCAAGCCCCCTACGAGCACAACCGTTAGCACGTCAGCGAAATCATCAGCTACGACATCATCAGCAGCGACATCATCAGCAGCGACATCATCAGCAGCAACATCATCAGCAGCGACATCAGCTACGACTTCAACGACTTCAACGACCTCAACCAGTGCAGCTGCTTCCGAGACGACGGCCAGCCCCGCGAGTTCGTCTGCCCCTGAAACTTTGGCTCCCCCTGCGAGCTCACCTGCTCCCGAGACTTCAGCTACGCCTGCAGCCGCGCCTACTCCCGTTGTTCCCGCTGCGCCAGCCAACACTCTGGTCCTCGGAAATCTTGCTACCAACGCTCCCGCGGCAGACGGACAGCCGGCTCCCCCCCGTGTTCCCTATTGCAACGCCGACGGCACCTGCAGCTTTCTCTGCGCCGCCGCCCGATCTTCAGGGATACGAGCTCAGCAGCGCGTTGAACTTGGGTGCTTTGGTGGCCTTCCAAACCGTGGGTACGCCATCGGTAGCAGCTGCCGCGGCGCCCACACTGATTATTGGACAGTGAAATCTGGGGGGTTGAAGAAAACAGACGGTGTAGTGTAATGCAGTTAATATTGGGGGTGTAACGGAGTTTGGAGAATTTAGAGAGAATATGATATACCATTTGTAGTCACAGTTTGCTTTCAAAATAAATTGACATGTATGTTTATATGGCGAGTAATACATTGTTTAGCCACTGCCTTTGTAAGAGAAAACAGGACATTGCTCTCTTCTTTTGATCCGGGGGTATCATGTCTCTACAGCGCCTCAACCTCAATGCTCCAACGCCAATATTCTATAATCATGACACCTTTTTTTCAGATGCAGCCGCCCTTGCCGCCAGTTTCATCTTCTTCGCCTCTCGCTTGCTGATGGGCTGGGCATCTTCGCCGCCATTTTTGCGCTTCTGGTTCTTCCTCTTGCCAGGCTGCTCCGCCGCGGAGGACTGGTCGTCGGTCTGGTCGCCTTGGACGACATCCTTCTTGACCACCTGGACGATGTTGATGACGCCCCTAAACCCGTCCCTCTTCATGCCCTCGTTGACGACGACGCTCCGGGGTATCGTCCGCAGCCCCTCCATGGCCTTTTCGCTCTGCAGGCCCCATACGTTGAAGAGGTTGACAATGTCGGCGGGGGCGCGCAGACCGAAAGCGGATTTCGCCTCGCTGCTGATGATGATGCCGCGGCCGCGGGTGGCCCTGATGAGGTTTGTGGCGTTGGAGATGAAGTTTGCGCGGCCGGCGGGGGTCGGCGGCGAGGGCCTGGCTGTAGCAGATTTCGAAGCGGACGCCCCTGGACACGGCGGCCATGGCAGGGCTTGGGGCGGAAGTAGAAGGGGAAGTGCTGGGCCAAGTCGAGGGAGATGAGGGGGATGTCGAGGGTGAGGCAGGCGTTGCTGGAAGGCCTTTCGGTGAGGGGCCGGATGGCGAGGATGTCGTAGACGCTGACGAGGGAGGGGAGGCGGTAGTTTGAGGCGGCCGGGTCGGCTAGGGGGAGGGTGGCGCGTTGGAGGACGTGGGGGAGTTTGTTGTTGTTGTTGTTGTTGTTGTTGTTGTTGGAGTCTGAAGATGATGATGAGGATGAGGAGGATGATGATGGGAGAGCTGGAAAGGGCGTTGTGGGAGTTGCTGGAAAGGGCAGCTCGAGGGTGTGGTTGAGGGCGACGGTGGCGAAGCCGAGAGAGTGGGCGGTTGTGAGGGTTTGCAGGAGGCGGTCGACGGGCGTGGCCGGGGACCAGGCGTGTTGAGGTCGTAGAGCATGGCGGCTGGTGCGGTTTGAGGTTGTCGCCTCTCTTTTAGCTGGGCATCACGGACGGGAGGTTGTTGCTATTGGCGATGCAGTGGTGGGAGTACAAGTGTCGGACTGTCGATGTGGTGTTTCTTGAGGAGATTCGAGGTTCAATTGATGGGGTGTCGAGTTGTTGCCGGCTGTGTGAGGCGAGGCGCAAGAGGATCAGGTTTTGGTGTTTTGTAGTGAGCATGCAGCTTTTCGAATCACAGGCTGCAAGAAATTCATTCTTAGCAGACGTTGGTGGTTGGTGGGGTCAGCAGTGTAAGGTACTGGGAGCGCTAGGCCGTATCGAGACTGTCGCTGCATGTGCTCTCCAAGTCTCTGGGTCGTCTGAGCTTTTGGAAGGCAGAGACAGACATGGCATTGTTGTGTAACTACACAAGGGAGAGTGATGGAAAATAAACAAATAAATACATCTATTCCAGTGTATCTCAATCTTTTTATAACCACAATTATTCTGGATTTCCTGCCATAACTTGTACAGGTACAGAATCAAGCACTGGTAACAAACCTTGAGTGATGAAGCAACAGGTACCTCCAAAAAGGTAACGCCTCTTGTCTCTTTCTCGTGGGGTAAAGGGAAAGAGGGCAGCATCATCGCCGACACTTGCGCCTGCCAAAAACACACACACACACACACACGCCCGCCAAGAATTAGCTTGGCGCATACGTACTCCCTCCCTTTACCCGTTGGCTCTCCGCTTCTTTTTCTTCCATTTACACAGCCTCGACTCTTTTTTCTTCTTCCAATCATCACGCCATCTCATCTCGTTTCGTTTCTTTTCTCTTCTTCTTCTTCTTCTCTTCTTTTCACGAGAAACTTGCATACCAAGTATACTGTATCATTTAAAACAACACAGCCATGGTCTTCTTCTTCTTCGTCTGCGGCGAGTACACCTTCCGGTCCGAAGTCAAGGGCTACGAGGGCGTCATCTGCCAGTGCCACAACTGTGGCAACATGTCGGGCCGTGTCATCAAGAGCCGTCCATTCTTCACCTTTTGCTTCGTTGTAAGTCCACGGCGTAATTCATTCCATTCGGATAACGGCGCTTCATAACGCAGTCCCCACCTTTGGAACCATATTTCATCACAGGGCTCCCATTAAACACATGGCTGACATTCAATCACTATTATGTAGCCCATCATCCCCTTCACCATATCTGGCTTCGTTGAAGTCGTCTGCCACATATGCAACTTCAAGCAGCCGCTCAAGAATCGTCCTGATGTCGTCTCCATGGCCGGCGGCGGCAACCCCGGAGCTGGGCCTTATCCCCCGCCGGCAAATCCAGGATGGGGCCAGCAACAGTACCAGGGCCAGCCTCCAGCAAGGTATGGCTAGTCGCAGCGGTAATGCTGTTGTCGACAGCCTCCAAGCGCTCGTGCAGAGTTTTATATACGCTCTCTGCAAATACAGTCGCGAAGAACCAGGTCGGGACTTCACCGAGCCGTCGCTCCAGGCGCTCAACCACGACCCCTCTATCCAGCCAATGGCAACTCAGATTTACTCATCTTCAGTCCAATTCCATCGCCGCAACTTCATAGACACCTCTTGCAGCTCATTCTCACAGCCTGTAGTGGCAAGAATGCCAGTAAGGCCATTCGCTACCAGATATGTGTCTGGAACTTCATCTGGCCCGCGTCATGGCATACTCATAGCAACCTCCACAGGCAACGATTCGAGCTGGATGCCCGCATAGCACGCGGACGGCGAAGAGTCTAAGAAGGAATCACTTAATGAACCATGTCCAAATATATCCACATTACCTCGTCACCATGTTGCAAAAAGATACCCGGCGGACCGCATGATGTTTATTATTTATTCCATGTATCTCCATGGAGCTTGAATTTTGCTGCTCTACATATGCGATAGTTTGAGATAGTATATCACATGATTTTCGATCTTAGTCTACCATTGAAATTCCGTTAGCAAGCCAACTATTAGTATTAAGTTACTCATGCATGTTGTGGTACATCTTTTACATATCGCTAAAGCCAAAACATCTTATAAATTCTCGCTCTCATCATTTCACTCAAGAGCCCGATGGTACAGAGCCGCTTCCGCCGCTCATCTTCAAGCTCTCCTCAATGGCTCTCCTCAGCTCTTCATCATCATCCTCACCATCGTTTGTCGCTTCGGGTACTTCTTTGCCCTTTCCTTTATGCCAGCTGCTGTTTCCTATACTCTTCTTCAGCAAGGCTTTGCTTCTTGACGTATTCCATCACAATCTCTTCCTCCGTCCTCTCGTGCTGTGCCCTCTCCATGTCATCTTTCGATGCCTCAATGGCTCTCCGGAAGTGTTCATCCTCATCCTCATCTGGTTCTCTGGATGGCGAAGCTCTGGGTGGAAGAGTAGGAGCCACCTTGCGAGATTCTTCAATGGCCCGTTGCAAATCGGCATCCTCGTCGCTCGTCGGAGTCAACGCCGAGCCACTGCTACGAGGTTCGCCACCGTGAGCTGATATGGCGGTATCCACGGCGTCGAGTTCCTGGGCACTAGACGCTGATGGCATAGAGAAGTCGCCAACGTGTCCTATCATGCTTTCGCGAATGGCCTGCTCAATCAGATCCTGGTATTCTTCGTCCGTAATCTTATACTCTTCATCCGCAAAAATGTCATGATGCTTGCTGTCCAACGCCAAGCGGATGGGGTCCGGCAGAGAGCCCTGCTGTCGCATAGCCTTGACGCTCTCGCGAATAGCCGCTTCAATCATGGCGTCTTCTTCTGCATCTCCACGAGAAGTCTCCAAGACCGAAGCTCGAATGGCCGCCTCGTATTCTGTATCAACGGCGGCTGCATCAACGGCAGACGCAACGTCCGCGTTTCTCGGGGTGGGGGAGGAAGAGCGCCTGTTTCGCCGGCCCGACTTCTGCCGCTGCGGCAATTGAGACAGAGCAGCGACCAGTTGACGTCGTCCTTCTTGGGGAGAAAAATGCCAGGAGCTCGAATCGCTTCTAGACTCGACTCGAGAACGATCTGGTTCCTGGCTACTTCTTTGGTAGAGGGCTCCCAGATCAGCATCATGTTTCCATCGATAGATAATATCAGCCTTTTCTCCTTCGGATGCAGAATGCATATCTCGTTCTCCTTGGACAACCCTCGAGGTGATGATGTAATTCTGCACGCTCCTCGACAAAAATTTGTTAAGCTCGGCATAGGCGCCTTGCATCACGTACGCTGGGAGACCCCAAAATCCTGATACGTGCCGTTAGTACATCCCAAGGAGATTAGAATACGCACATCACTCACCTGCCGCGGGCTTTGCGATGAGCCCTCCGATGCCCTTTCCAACGCCCTTGATCAACCCAGCAGCACCTTGTTTTTGCGCCCCTCTCATTGGCTGTGTTACCAGCCCCGAGATTCCATCATAAAGGCCAAATCCAAATTCTTTACCTGCGACCCGTATGCCACTGTTAAAGTCGGTAACCTTTTCAACCGCTCGAACAGTATCGTCATTGTACAGGCGTGGAATGTTCCTGAATCCTTTTGCGAGTCCGAGACAAAAGTTCATGGGAGATTTGACTCCTGTAGTCACGATGCGCCCAACATTTTTGCTCGTTCCGACTGCGGCCTCCATCGTTGCAGCTGCGGAAATCGCCCTTCGGCGGGATGACGACCGACTGCCTCCTGGGCTGCCGGCGGTAGGAGACCGGGTTCGACTGGCTTCGGTAGGTAATGAGGGAGACTGGACAAGCAGCGATGCAGAGTTTGAGTCGCCTGCAGGGTCTGCAACGCTGGCCGTTGTCGGGGTTATCCTACCGGACCGTCCTTTGATTGAGTTGGGCCTTGATTCAGGATCGCTCTCATCACCACTCGCTTGGCTGGCGGCGTCGCAGCGTTCCCTAGCTTTCCTGGGGCTTTTGAATATGTCCAAAGGCATGTCCACTATAGCCATGCCTATGTCACTGATATCGGTCACTAGAGATGTTGCGCCCGCGGTGATTGGGTCAGGAGGCTGGTCTTCTGTATTATACTCGTATGAGCGGTATCTGAATGGTCAGTAAGCATCATATAGAAGGTGGTGGTTTGTATGTTCATCTTACAGTTTCAGGTCCGAGTATTTGAGGAGACGCCGCTCAACGAGGACGGCAGCAACCAGAGGACTAAGTCGCACCTTTGTCTTCTTTAGGCGCCATGCTGCGGCTCGGCTGGGAGCCACCGAACAGCGGAGCGAATCTATATCGATATGATTATGAAAACTTCGGCTTCCAGTTTCCGCGCCGTTTTCCTCTCGAATCTTGCGGCCAAGCGCTTGAGCTTGATCTTGGGTCTCTTGCCGAAGACAGAATCTGATCGCTTCGGCAAGCTTCTCAGCCGTCAAGGTTTTGTGAGGGATTGGATCAGGTCCAGCCTTGGCCCTCGCAATCATGGCTCCCCAAAATGGCTGGTCACCAAAGAACGGAACCACAATGGTGGGTTTGCCGGCTTTGATGCCAGCCGCAGTCGTTCCAGCGCCGCCATGGTGGACGACACAAGAAACCCTTTCAAAGAGCCAGTCGTGGGGGACGTTTCCGAGCATAAAGACACCATCAGGTAGTCCGACCGCATCAACTCCCAGGCCTCCCCATCCCTTGGAAACTAGAGCGCGCACGCCAGCTAGGTGGATAGCGTCCAATATCAGTCTCGTCATGGCATTTGGATCATCCACCACGATGGAGCCAAACCCAATATACACTGGAGGAGGCCCAGCCTCTAAAAAGGCAGCAAGGTCTGGCTCTGGTGTATATGAAGATGCAAGATTCAAAAAGTAAAAGCCTGCAACGTCGATGTGCGGCCCCCAATCATTTGGCTTGGGGATCAAGGCCGGGGACCTAAAGGCATGTGGTCAGAAGAGCAAGCGATAGACACTTCATTTGTCAGTATACATACCAACAATACGTATAAGAAATCTTGAGTCTGTTGAGAAGCCCCGGGGCCCAGATGGAGTGATAGCGGGGGGAGATCCAGCGCATTTTCGCGGAAGCGGTTGATGATATCTCCCAGTCCCTGCCATGTCATCATTTCAACAAGCGTGTAAGTCAAGTAGTTGGTGAGGACATCGTCGGCATTTGAAGACTGAATATTGGCCAGTGGGTGAGGAAACGCTCGTGTAGGTGACCAAGGCATGCTAGTCAACATGTTAGCCGTGTACCTTGTGTGTGCAGGACATGAGAGAGTATTCTCACGTAAACATCATGTGCAGAGGAATTCCAAGCTTCTCTGCGACGTGAATGTGAGCAAAACTAGGCGGGTTTGCAATGATTGCGTCAGCCACGAACGGCTCATGGTTCGGGTCTCCAGGCATGCCCGCTGATGGATCCCAGGGCTCAAGTCTCCTATGCGGCTCGGGCGGCGGTCCCAGTCCATCTCCTGCCTCAATACAAGATCTCCAGCACCCAAGCATCATCTCCTGAACGCCCCTGCGGCGCTTGCTAATCTCGCCGCTCTTTAGAGCATCCAAGCCGGGCATGAGACCCGGATGCTTCACCATGAAAGCCATGAGTTCGGCAGGGTCTCCCCCTATGCTGAAGAATTCAAGGCCATTCTCCTCGACAAAGGTCTGGAAAGTCGCATGCGTTGCGATGCGGATTCGGTGGCCGCACGTTTCCTTGAGGACCTTTCCAAGGGCAACGAAGGGCTGGACGTCGCCACGCGACCCAACGATTTGGATGACAACATTGAGTCGTGGGGGGGCCACCTTGCCAGGCTCACCTGTGAGACTGGGCAATGTGTACACTGGGGGCAGTGATGGTTGGGCATCAACCTGGCTGGCGATGCTTGGTGCAAGAAGCTCGGCGAGTCTTTTGTTCTTGGTGTTGATGCTAATGTTGATTCTCCCGTCGCCTAGAATTCCATTGTCAGAAAAGAAAGCCCCCCCCCTCTATACAACTTGAAAGGAACGCCAATAACCCCTCGCTCATGGCGGTGCGTGTGGAGGGGCAAAGGGAGCGTGATAGCTGGTGCTTACCTGTTACAGCCGCCCCGGCCTCGAATCCCGTCCGTGAGAACTGAAGCTGGTCATGATGGCTTCCATATGCCGGAGGCGCATCGGGAGGCACGTCGAGGGTGGGAAGAACGAAGCCATCCGTCACCATGGCCTCTGAGGCGGGCGGGGGTCTGGACGAGGGCTGCCGTCTGGCTTTACTCCGCTCCATCTCAGAAGACGCCATGGCTGGGGAAAAGCGTCGTCGAGGGAGGATTGATGCAGTATTTTCCTGTCCAGCCAGAGCTGATGTCGTGGAGGAATAAATCAGAGAGCCCGAAGAGCGCCTGGGTGAGGGCACAAGCTGGGGGCGAATAACGTTCACCTGCAGATATACGACGGCATTGTTGGCTTGCGTGCGCAGATTGTCACTGATGGATTGCAAAGAGACGCAACGGTAGCACAAGGACAGAGCAGAAGCTGCCACTGGCTGAGACGTTGATTTTTCAGAATGTCGGGCGATGACGTGTGGCTTTTTATTCGAGAGCGAGAGGCCTCAGCTGGAATTTGCCTGCGATTGATATCATCGAGCACGAGCTGGCACACCCCCTGTTTATGAGCAACAATGCGGCCGGGCCAGGCCTGCGATGGGCGCTGTGTCAGGCTATGCCTAGCGAACACTAGTTCGATTGCGCCCACTAACCGTGAGTCGGACAGGCCAAAGCTGGCGGCTGTGATTAGCTGGATAGCAGCCCGGGCAAGCAAGATACAGCGCGTGATATGGAATCTTGCATTCCAACCTACCTGCATCTGGCAACATGATTGATTGATGGATGTGAATTGCAGCAGACACACGTTTGCTTGTGTGCATGATAAGACACCGATGCTTATCTAAGAGAGCCATTCGCTTCCATGTACTGCAGAGATGCAGAGATTGATTGAATGCCTGCCTCTGTTCTCGCCATGGACGGGAGCTACCAAGGCGCAGAAGCCGTCGTAACGCAAGGCACAAGGCACACACAGGCTACTGGTTCTAAATTCGTTTCAGCGCAACGACTTTTACGTCCCATTCTGGCTCACCATGATCAAGGCGCATTCCTCACAGCCACACAATGGAGCCCTGAGATCAAGTCCCTGCAGAGATCGCCACTAGTTGGGTAGAGAAGGCCATGGCAATCGTGCCAAAATAGCAGCGCACCAGCTCATGCGTTTGATTGATTCCTATTTGGGCCATATTGTAGTCTCCGTCCGCGTAACGGGTACGAGTATCACGTCCAACCTGACAAATCACAAAAAAAGCAAACTCTCTCGTCATCTCAAAGATAGAAAAAAGGCAATCTTGATAGAAAAAAAATCGCATAAGAAATTGGAATAACCGTTTTGCTCATATAATACAAAATATCATGGCCGCTCAGACTCCATGGTGATTAGGGGCCAGGTCATTGTATCCGCCAAATCCATACATCCACTTGCGTAAGCCTTTTGTGTTTTTTTTGTTACATCAGACCTCACATCAGCTAGATTTGGTCTTCATAACCTGCGCCGTTGCCGTCGCGGAACCGTTTCGCCCTTGTACCATCCGTCGTGTCTCTCCCTCATGTCACTTCAGTCACCATATAACGTTGTTTAGCTCGAAAACTTGCGGCTGATCTTGGCAATGACTTGATTCTAGCGTCAGTACATGCTGCGTCTTTAAGCGTTAGATGGATTGACTCACTATGCAGAGCAACAACGGAGAAGATGAAAACAAGGGACAGGACGAGGACAACAACGGGGTCGACCTTTAGTCCGGGAGATTCGTCGGTGTAAAGTCCTGCGAGTGGTTTCTTTGTTAGCGATACACACACAATTTCCCAGCCTGAGCCAACTAGTATATCACTCCATCTGGGGGTAACATACTCAGCATGGTGCTGCTGGAGCCGCCAGCGCCAGCGGTCCGTGTGCTGCTTGGCCTGGCATTGGCAAGCTTCTCCTTCTGATCAGCGGCAGCACGTCGACGGATCGCAGTTCGAGGTCCGCCGGGAGGAGTGGGAGAGGAAGGTCGGCTGATGCTGGAACCGCTGGCCGCGGCGGGGCCATTGGCGGGTGAAGAGGGACGAGAAGACTGTCAAAGAAATGCGCACGTTAGCTTGAGCGCTCCATCAATGCTTGCGAATCCAATCTGCGCGAGCCACAGTCATGCAAAGCGCATAACATGTCGGTCTTGTGACGCGATGCCAGCGCCGCAGTCGACTTCCAATCGATGAATCAAAGGGAGCAAGACGCGCATACCATTGTGAAGGAGTGTGTTTTGGATATAACAAGGACAATGACAGAACCGACCGAGAATCACTGCAGGACTCTTGGGACGAATTGACAGAGTATGAAGGAGATGTACTTTAATAAAAAGGTTGGAGTCGGCGCGGCCAGCTGGTCGAAATTGTGGCCCCAGCCAGCAGAAGTTAAGGCCACATTCACAGAAATGCAACAGCGGCGGCCAAACGTTTCTCCGTTTACCCCAGAAAACACTCACCAACCCAACTTTAGCGCGCGCGCAGTCCATCGAGTTCCATTCCAGCATTTGGATGTTTCTATTATGGAGACTTATAAGGTACAGTACAGACAATACACGAAATATGAAGCAGACAGATGTGCTTGCAGACCAGCTGAAAGCCCAACCAAGAAGTACAAGAAAATCAAAAAATACAAAGATACTGCAGGCAGCCGTGGCATTCAATCAGCAATAAAAAAAAGGAAGAAAGAAAACCTCGGGAAGCAAAAGCCGGACAACCTATCGCCAAGTAGCCAATAAACCCAACGCAACGCTCCCCTATCAACATACATTCTGAGTATCTCACATTGATTCATTACTGAGGCCATAGAGGCTCGGGGTATTTTTTACAATTTGGGGGAGACTATGTATAACGGAGGCCCTCAGCAAACCTCCAACCTTCGCTAATCATGTTCGCCTCCATCTCAACAGACTCCGCATCACTCGCTGCCATCCTTCAAACCCTGCTTGCAGGCTCGCTGCGTGGTATGTGTATAGTTCAAAAACAATGCAAGACAAGCAAAAAAAAAACACAAAGATGAAGAAGAAGAAAGAAAAGGAAAAAAACACAAAGGGAATCACAGAAAGAGGGAGAAGAAAGAAAGAAAAGGAAGAAGGGTAGAAGTAAAAAGAGAAGAGAGAGAGAGAGAGAGAGAGAGAGAGAGAGAGAGAGAGAGAGAGAGAGAGAGAAGCAGGAAT
>MDJU01000098.1:0-73951 GCA_001721665.1 Trichoderma pleuroti | reverse complement strand
CTGCTCTGGCTCGGCGGCTGGTTTTGACTCTGAAGGTGAGGGGCGGATTCCTCCTTGGGCTTCTCTGACTGTGCGGGCTTCTCGCCACCAATCTCAACACGAACCAAGTCCTGGCCAACCGTCACGGTGTCCTCCTCGCTGACGAAGAACTCCTTGATAACACCAGCTTCTGTTGCGTTGACGGCGACATCGATCTGCAGACGCAAGGAATGAGTATGCTATGTTGCAAGGTCAAGGGGCCATTGGGAAGCGTACCTTGTCAGTTTCAATGGTGGCAATCTCCTCATCCTGCTCGACGTAGTCGCCAATGGATTTGGAGAACTGCTTGAGAGTGCCCTCGGATATGGACTCAGCCATGGGCGGCACCTGGATGATCTTGTCTGCATAATACCGGACAAGGCTGGGAAGCCCAGAACGGAACTGAGAAGGGCGCAAATGGCGCATGGGCGCCATGCGAGAGACGACGGCTATGCTTCTGGACAGCATGGTGGGCGAGTTGGTGCGCAGAATGAGTGATGTTCAGGGCAAGGAGAGAGATCGAGATCGAGCTGCGGAATAAAAAAAAAAACCTTGGACGTATCGTATCCTCGGCAGATGTAATTGCGGAAGGATAGATCGGAAAAACAAGGGCTCTACTTTTGCTTGGTAGCAGCTTTCTGCGAGTCAATACATACAGGGACGGCTTTATACTTTATACCAGGTGCTAATAGGCGACTAGAAAAAGTGGGACTAAGGCTTCTTCAGTTAGTGATGCTGTGAAGTGCCTAATAAGTAGGTACCCAGGTAATAAGCGAGTATCAGGGGAAGATTACAGTGATAAAACAGGTTTCGTTTTGATTTATTTTCAATGGTCCAAAAGCGCGCTGCCAATGGCCGTGTGTTTTGCCTGCATTTGCGGCAATTCCCAATGCGACGCCACAGCCGGGCGGACGGCAGAGCATCTCAGGTGAATCGAACCCCGCCGCACTAGGGGTGTCAAAGTGTTTACAGGTACCCGTGGACATGTAAACTACGGACTTGCCGGTACAGTAGGTACACAAGGTGAGCCTGACCCATGCAGCTGATCAGCTAGGCCATGCTAACACGATGACCCGTGCAACCGAAGCTTTGGGTGTGTGGCAGATCAAGCATCTATTACACTGGATAGCAGTAGGTAGGTGTACAGTAGGAGCATCACGGGAGTGTTGATCAATACTATCTATGCCTGTTGATTGATTGATTGATTAATTTAAAATACATCTATGCCGTGCTTCGGAAATGTTGCATTGATTATTTTACCCAAGGTACCTACTAGGTACCTACCTATAATAGTCCTTTGTCTGCTACTGTAATATACTAAGGTACCTAGGTATACGAGTATGCCTTCCAAGTGTTTGGCAAATCATGTGCAGACTGAAACCGCTTATGTAATGCTTCTTGGTGCAAGTGGTTGCAGTATGGTCTCTATCGTCATTTCCGCTGCTCCCAGGATTGGTGCCTAATAAAGCATCCCTCCCTCCTATCCATAATACATTCCAGCGCAACTCCCATGGATTGCTCTTCTTCAATGACACCCGATTTCTCAAGCTCATACATCCCTCTCGCCTTACACGTCCATGATTGATCCTCCAGATATCCACTACATAGATCGAATTGAGACTGTTGACCAGTCAAGCAATGATGATGCTGCTTCTTCTTCTTCTACCTCTGCGAAACCGATAAAGCTCGGCGACTTCAGCAAGCTGTTCGCCGAGTTCCTTGACTCTCCTCAGCATAGATATGATCCCGGCCCAGTGTTGCTGGAAAGAAGCGACTACGATGATGACTATTCGCCGGCACAGGTGGCCCTGAAGACCGCCATCTTGTCATCGACGCCCTCGAGCTATGGCCCTGGGCTTTCGCCCCCTGCAAAGCGACCACACATGAGCATTGTCCATCATGATCTTCCATGTGATATAAAGGCCATCTCATCAAGCGAACAAAACACCGATTCCATCTATGAAATATCATCCTCTCCGCCAGATCTGTCGCCATCCGCATGTCGACATCCATCCTCTCGGGGCTGCATCTGCGGCCGGGGACGTCGGCGGGCTGGGCAATCAGACCTCCTGACGTCTTCTTCTCCCGAATGCTCAGAGTATTCACCTCCAGCCAATACTATGCATCATTCTCGCTCTTGGATGAACAAACTTCCAAGCAACTTGCGTGAAAAGCTACGCTTAAAGGACGATAGACACAGGGGGCTCATGATGAATCTCGTCCCGTTTCGGGTCCGAGACGCTTCCATGGCGGAGAAACATCCCACCATCACTTCACAAGGCATCCACGTCTTCGTCGACATGTCCAATATCGATATTGGCTATCAAAAGACGGTGAAGGGATTCCGGCGTCTTGACGAAAACACTCGTCTATCGCCTGTGCCTCACCTGAACTTGCAATTTCTCACCAAAATACTCGTTCGAGATCGGCCAGTGGTTGCGCTGAATGTCTGCTGCTCTACCCTCCCAGGTCGTTCAGAACCTCGCTATGTGCAGCAGCTGCGCGAGCTGGGGTATCATGTTGATCTAAGAGAGCGTAAGGGGGTTCTTGAAGGTGGACTGACCTTCACTGGAACTCCCGACACCCTTCGCTTTGTGGAGGACCTCGTGGACGAAACTCTACAGGTTCGCATTGCCGAGTCCGTGATGGAATACTTTCGTACGCCTGGTACCATCGTACTGGCTACTGGGGATGCTAAGCCTTCTCCACACTCTGATGGATTTTTCTCATATGTGCAGCGAGCACTAAAGATGGGCTGGAATGTTGAAGTTGTCTCCTGGCGAGGCAACCTCTCTCAGAGGTGGATTGATAGACAGTGGACCTCTCAGTGGCGTGACAAGTTTCGTGTTATCTTACTAGATGAATTCTTAGAGGTTCTAAAGTAAATATACCACAGGCAAGCGTTTCTTCATACACTAGGTTGTGCAATGCGTTCATATACATTATCGTTTATTGTAGTTGAAGTGTTTGTGTCCAACATAGCCGCTGGTTTGTGTCTAAAATACCCAGTAGCTATATGGTTCGTAACGTCAAGGCTATTAGTGATAGATACGAGCATTACTACTTGCTCAGCTCGTAGACCTGAGGCCAACGCACAATCACTATGAATAAAATATGTAGTATACAGGCAGTATGTATGTACAGGTGGTATCGTTTGTATCCGCCGCCAAATAGAAAAAAGGGAAAAAAAAAAGGAAAAACCACATCCCCGCCCACACAGCTTTGGTGAAGTAATGGAGAAAGTGTCTGCTGTTCAAAAGAAACTTGGGAAAATGGCTTCACAATCATCATAGTTAGCCACCATTCCGTAGAATCCCGCTATCCATATGCCATGGCCGGGTGAGATTTAGAAAAATAAAATAAAAATCGCTTGCAGCGTTTCCAGTGATTGTATAGTTGCAAGAACCAGGACCAGCCAGCTCTCATGTGAAAAAAGGATACTTCGTTCAGTGAAAATCCTCTCTTCTTACATCCGGCAACCAAATCAGAGAGATAGACTCAGCCAGCTGCTCATGTCTGGCTATTTTCGCGCTCTTCCCGTATCGACGCCATTCCCGAGCTGATGGCACCAGTAGCTAGAGATGATTGACTCGGAGGCGGCATGGTGGATGGCGGGTGTTGTCCCGCCCCCGAGCCCACGCCAGCGGTCGCCGCAGCTATCTGATTCGCAAGCTGCGCTGGGTCTGGGTTGTTTTCGTTGTTGCCCTGTGTTTGGTTTGGCGTTTCACTCCTGTGTAGCGGCGAGGAATGAATTGGAGACGTTGATTTCTTGCTCTGGGTGTCAGTGTTCCCGCTGTGGCCGCCCCGCGTAGAATTGCGTGGAGAGACTCGCCCGGTCTAGTTGCACATGTTAATGAAATTACTACATCAAGTGGGAAAAGGCCACTCTTTCTCACCTGTTTAGCCCACCGTAAGCCACAGCTGTTACACAGGTCTCGCTGTCCGCTTGGCCCCCTTCTCCATTCTGGAGTGTTGCGGGTATGGCAATTGGCGCAATCACGAACTACATTCCCAACTCCCTTTCTTCTCTTGCGTTTTTTCTTGTTCGACAGTAAGCCGCCCAGCTCCTCTGCTAGAATTCGATTGATCTTCTCCATCTGCCGCAGCTCAAACTGCCAGCTTGAGCATTTCGTTGTTCTAAGTTCATCAAAGATGTTGTCGTCGGACGCCAGAGCTGCGTCTTGGGACACAGGGGCAAGCGCTCCAACTGCTGGCTGAAGAGCCTGGCCGTGCATATCAGTTCGTAAGGAGTTGGCGGCATATAACGCGTTGCTTGCGGTCAGGTTCGATGGAACGTGGCGGGATGATGCTTTCAATAGTTTCGTTTGGGCTAGGACGAAGGACGGTTTTTGACCCTCAGAGGCGTCCCCAGGGTATAGAGTGGTTTGGGCCTGGAGTCCCTGCCCGCGCCGGTTGAGCATTTCGTGCTTGCAAGTGGATATTTTCCCCTTCCTAGCTTTTTCAATGGTACGCCCAAACTCGGCTCGTGATTCTTTCCGCATCAACTCCTGAATGCTTGTCCCAACCAACGACTCAGGCTGTAAGTCTAAAAGGGACCTGATGTTTGCCGAAACCGAAAGAAACATTCCAGAAGTGGACAATTTGCTCCAGAGCTCGCTATCCCCAATGCCGCCGTTCGCTTCCAAAGTGCGCCGGCCTAGGGCAAACACAGGTCGCTTTCTGCCGACCAGGATGATGCATTTACGTCCTCTGCCTTGGTCGACGAATAATGACCCGTGGCTTTCGAACCAAGTATACCCACTCTGCTTCCGCCGTATCCTGAAAACAATGTTGACCTGGCTGCCAGTTGTCGCGTCTTTCAGCTCCCGCGTCACTGGAACAATGTCCGAAGGGTGGCAAACCGAGGACAAGGGGTTACCAACTAGGTCGGCGCCATCGTACTCGAGAACACGCTTACAGGAAGGCGATAGATAGAGAAAGAGGCCCTTGAGTGATATGACGTGGACCACATCATCAGTATTCTCGAGAAGCATCTTGTCCCAGGACGACTTATGCCAATCTGATACGAGCCCGTTCGGATTGTACTGCTGTAGGAGCGTAGAGACATCATCCACACCAAGCGTCTGTCCATTGTCAGACTCCAACTGGTTTGGCACCGGCGGAGTCCATATATATTGGCCAATGTCGCTGTGTTTATAGTTGACTGTGACGCCACCCAGTTCCTGGCCAGAGATGGCGTCGGGGCATTCGACAAGGTCAATTTGGAAGCCAATAAAGTATCTGATCTCATCGGTATCCCATGGTATTGGTATCATGGTCAAGAGGTTGAGGAAAGGTTTTCCTCCCTTTCGATAGTTGATTAAGCTTTGCTGCACCTCACGGCCCTCCTGGATCATCCGTTTGAGATTAAACACTGCTCCGTCATCAACAAATTCTCGTTTTGAACCGGCCTCGACTTTCCCATCGGGCGCTTGAAGGAAGCGACAGTTTTGTCCGATGATCTCATGGCGGCTGTACCCAGTTAGATTCTGGAAATTATCGGATACATAAATTATAGGGCAATCATTCATCGTGACATCACAAACGACAAAAGCACAGGACATATCGACGGCGCCAAGGTGGATTTTGGGGTTTTTCCGAGTCGCGACTAGCCAAAGGGCTTTTAACATATCGAAGCCACTCTTGGAGTAAATGGTCTTTTCTTTGGACTGTTCCCTGGAATTTGAAGCCTGCGTTGGAGTTGCAGGGCTAGCGGAGCCTGGCTGAGCCATATCCATCGAGACATTGCTTTGCTGGGCTGGAGCGATCGCCACTGGCCCGGGGAGAGAAGAAGACATGGTTGCTCCAAATCCCGTCATGTCAGATTCGATGCCAAGATGGGAAGGGCCGGCGTTGATGGATAAGAATGGTGGAGGGACGCCATTCATCATATTCTCACCATGAACCATCGCCATGCCTTTATGGCCGCTATTTGAGCGTCTCCCTAGCGATCCGCCGGTAGAGTTTCCCGTCAAGACGAATCCATCGCCACCGGGGGCGAGTTGGCTGGCGTCTAGCTGGCTAGCGAGTGTCGAAGCAGTAAGATCCGGTGTCGGGGCACTTGTGCCAGGGAATAGATCCATGGCAGAAGGCTCGGCCGTTAACCCACCCATATCCATGCTCGCAAATTGAGACGGCATCATGGTGCCCATGATATCCTGGGGGATACCTGAAAAGCTCCCAGCATCTGTCACGTAGCTGCCCATCTGATCCTGCACGCCAAAGGGGTGTGGCATTTCCGGGTTAAACTGGTAGCTGCCGAACCCAGCTGCGCCAGTATCAAATGTCATCATGTCTCTGGGAGGGCCAATAGTCGACATGCGTCGGGGCGCGGGAACCTGCGCGTTGGAGGCAATGGCAGTGCCGTAGGCCTGGGGCATGCTTCTTCGTCTCTGGATATCATTGTGCCCCTCGCGCATCACGCCATCCATTTGGCTGCTCGGGATTACCGTCTGATTGGGGATCATGTGGTTGGGTAGTGTTGGCGGTGGCTGCTGCAGCTGTTGCTGAAGCTGGGGTGGGAGCGAGGTATCCTGCATGGCTAAGACATTGGGCTGGAGGTGTCCTGGTCGCTGGTCCTCGGATGGATGTGAAAGCTGGTTCTCCAGCTCTGGGTTTGTCTGGTAGAAGCCTTCCATGGCGGCAGCATCTGACCAGATACCCGAGTGTCGCTGATGGTCGGCGTCGTGGAATCGGACAGAGGAGGTTGTTTGTGGACGGACGAGTACTTGTCCCAGTCTTCAGTCTTCACTTTGCCGTCGATTCGTGGATAGTTGGGATTTGGGGTAGGACCGTAAGCATGCGTGGTTGCGCGGGGTGAGGCTCAGAAACGAGACTCGGGCTGTAAGAGAAGTCGCCTGAACGTTGCTTGTGACGCTGTGTGCAAGGTAGGCCTGGAGGTACTAGTAGATGATGCCGATATGGTTCTCCGTAGTCGTGACTTTTGTACGAATCTCTATGCAGTGCGCGACCGTTGCCCGTTAATCGTAGGTAAATAAAGATGCGACAGCCGCTATGTCAGTTCGGTGGAGGATCGAGCGACCCTTGGCGAGTGCGCTGTGAGAGAGTGAGGGAGGCACAAAGGGCACGTCAGCTGCTGAGAAGCTGGGGGTTTGGCAAATCCTAACCACCGACATTTATGTAACTCGTCGAATGATTCAGCGATGCGACTTGCAGTGGAAAATGCTGGGCCTGGGTGTGGTGCTATTACGGCATATCTCTGCACGTATTAAGCAGCCCGTCTGTTCTGCGGAGTATTACATCCGCCCTGCCATCCCACCAATCTGGCTATGGATCGGCTGTTATGTAATCGCACTTCAGCTGCAAAAGTGGGTGGATGGAGGTGGCACTTTCAATCTCCATCAAGGCGAATCAGATCATTGCGTGTCAAGCAGGTAAATGGCAGTTTATGTTTTGCCTACAAAGACATTATATACCATACCTGGGTTTGGGAGGTGGGTATAAAATTTATGTTGTTTCTAGATGGGTGGGAAGTTATCCAAGTCTATCAACTAAATCATGGCATCTATGCTATTCCCCACGGCTGCTTCTACGAGAGAAGAAGCGATTGCAGCAAGGTACGCGTAAACCATAGAAATACAAGCACCAGAGTAAGTATCTCACTGGTATTCATATTGCGCCTCCAGACTGATAAATGATGAGGCTTTACTACTGCCGCCATCAGTCCAGGGTAGTGCCTTGTGACATCTCAGCTTGCTCCACACCATACCTACATGTCGTGCACCAAACATGGCCTGAGCCATGTGGGGGATCTTCCGCAAGTTAAAATGGCCAAGCGATAGACACAATGACTACCTAGGATTGCAAAAGAATACATGTGATCTAAAGAGATCGAGGATTTCACAAAGGAAACAGAGATGCACTGATAGACAGGCACTAGGTATACACTGCTCTAGCGGATGTAGTAGATGGTAGCTCTAGGGGCAAAGCAAGATGTGTATAATGGAATCTCAAGATAGATCTGGCAGATGGAGGTGCTTACCGCGTAGGGAACAGATACCCCACAGCAGCCGCTCTATACGGCACTGAGCAGTGTAAGGATTGTGACATGTATTTTAAACCTGACCTGGTATTTTGCCTATCCCTTGAATGCATCACTGAGCCGGATCCGTGTTAAGCGGTTCGCGTTGTCCAAGGGCGACCTGGAGATGCTTTCGGCTACGAAAAGGCCATACCTCGGGGTTTTTTTTTCTTTGAAGCGCGTTTGTAAGGTGATGGATGACCTGTGCTCCGTGGATTCAATTCTTCTGGCCAGCACGGCCGCAAAGGGCGATGATGCCTTGCCCATCCCTTGAGAATGTCGCGACACTTCGATAAGGATCAACCTACGCCAACACGGAAACGGAGTCCCGGTACAAAGGGAGCACCAGCCTCCGCAATCAGGCTCTCCCCAGCTCTCCCCTGAAGAGAGAGACCTTACCATGCATATCAGCCTCCTCTTGCCATTCCATCTTCTGTCTGGAACGACATCTCAAACAAGTCTTGGAGGTAGTGCGACATTCTCGAGCATTCCGGCTCGCTTCCACACGAGCCAACACCGCATTGAAGCACCCGCAACAGAGAAATACTGTACAGAATGAATGCTTAGGCATGCTTATCCGGCATCCGCCCTCGCCTTCGTTTGCTGGCTCTGGCACCGGTAGTTGTCATCGCGTATATTGTTACCCTCATTGCTGTCGACGAGTTCTTCTTCGCCTCTAATAGGATCGTCATTAAAAGCGTTCCCGTTGAGAAAGTGGGCAGGCATACCCAATCGATAGTTGGCACCGAAAATGAAGACCTTGAATCGACAAAATCCATTCAATTGGACCTTGAACGGGTGATTAATAAGACGCTGGGGTTTGAAAAGATCATTGCAATTGGATTACCGGAGCGGTCAGATAAACGAGATGCGCTGGAGCTCATGGCATCACTGAGTGGTTTTGATATCGAATGGGTTGACGGCGTAAAGCCATCCAGCATCCCGAGCAAAGCCATTCCGTATGGAATCGATCCCTCTGCAGTACAAGACAACTTCCTTGGAAGTTGGAGAGGCCATATGAATGCAATTCGACAGTAAGTCCCGCGAAACACACTGCCTTGGTTTTTGTCTTGTCTAATAAGTAGCGTAGAGTTGTCGAGCAGGAGACTGGATCAGCCCTTATTATGGAGGATGATATGGACTGGGACACCCATCTCAAGTCTCAGCTCCGCAACATTGCGCGCGGAGCCCGCCAGATTCTGCACGAGCCTTCGGAGCTGCCTCACTCCCCATATGGAGATGACTGGGATATCCTATGGCTAGGTCACTGTGGTGAACCTTTCCCAGAGACCCTGGAGGAGAACGCTGGGCTGCCGTCGGAGACTGTAGAACAAATGTCAGCCAAGTACTTCATCCAAGACGACGAGACCGTCCCGCCATACAACCAAGTGTCACAACTTGTGGACTGGTCTCAATACCAGCCGCGTACGAGAATCGTTCACATGTCTGCGGCGCCTATTTGCACCTTTGCGTACGCCGTCTCTCAAAGAGGAGCGAGGAAAATCCTCTACGGCTTGAGTGTGGATGGTCTGCACATGGCATTCGACAATTCACTAGCACAGCTTTGCAGAGATGCCATGTATGGGCTGGGCAGGAATCAAAGCAGCGCACTCAACATGAAGTGCATCAGCGTCAATCCCACCATCATGTTCCACCACAAAGCAAGGGGGTTGGTAGCCTCTGGCAGCGACATCCAGAATGTTGGGGGGGATGGCAGTGTTCGTGACAAGGGCGAGACAGAGTCCATCCGGTGGAGCATGAGGCTCAATCTGCAGAATATCCTGACTGGCAAAAGGTTGGAGGCGCAGTTCTAATACGATGATATAAATAGCATAGCATGCGACTCTGAAATGGTCTGTGGCAGATTAATGCGCCCAAATGGCGACATGGCCTTAATTAAATTAAAATTGCTTGCCAAATTACTGTTCTCATCGGCTTGATACAATTCACTGTGTGAGTTCCAACTCGTTGCCCGCCAAATCATTCATCGTTCGAATTTTCGAGTCCATATTCCCGCCTTGCATGGGGGCATACTATCCCAGTATGGCCAAGATACTCCAAAAACACCAGCCGTCCGATATTCGCCTTGTGTAAGATATAGCAGACTAAAGGTATGATTACGCTTTGATCCTTTTTATGGAGAGGTCCAATCGGAAGCTACAGCCCAACGTCCTCTTTCAGACGCTCAGTGTCTTGGCCAAGGTGCTGAAAGAATAGTTCCATTGAATGGGCGGCCTGTGAGGTGGCTGGAGATTCGTCAGGTTGTAGTTCTGTGCGCCGTAGCTTTTCTCGTAGCCCACTCAGCAGCTCGTCTCTATCCTTTCGCTTCTTTTCGTGTTCAGCTAGCCACTTACTCCGTCCAGCAAGGTATTTGGCACTATGTCCAAGTCCTGAACTCAGCGGCGAAAGGCCATTGCATGAACGATCAAGAGGGGCAGCTGAAAAGAACAATACTCTGCCAGCTTCATCGTGCTGAAACTCCCGTCGCACCGCTTCTGGCAAATACTCATTCATGTTGTCTGGTAATGTGTACACCTCGGGGGGACGCGGCGGATTGTACATGTTAGCATGTGGCTGAGCAACACCAGGGGTCCCCATCCCCGGCGGCCTGGGCACTGCCGCAGTGTGACCTTGCATATACCCTGTTGGCCGAGGGCTGGGCACTGGTTGATGATGCATGGGCATGGCCGGCGATGGAGCATAGCCGTTGTAATTTTGCATGTAGGCAGGCTGCTGATGAGGTTGATATTGGTACTGCATTGCTCGCATCGGCATATGAGGAGGAGGCGTCTGTTGCGGTGGATGAGGTATGGGAACTGGCGTTTGTGGCATAGGTCCTGCGTTTGGAGGGACTGGCTGGAAATGTGGTGTAACGTGTCCGTAATATTGGTTGGGAGGTGGCACTGCACCAACCATGCCGTAAGGGATGGCTCCGTTTCTTGCCGCCTCGCTTGCCGCATCTTTAACTCCAGGATTTATGGGAAGGCGTTGAGCTGGTTCTGCGGGAATCTTGGAAGTGGCAGGCATTGCAGGCATCATGAGCTCTGGAGGGGGTGATTCCTAAGGTAAGGTACATTCGGGTCAGTTGGATGTCCAAAGCGTTCAAGGGCCATTCATCTCGAACGGAAAATAAACATTGAAGCGTAAACAAGAAAAGAAACATCAACTTACATTTGGTCCTGGCGGGCGACGATGGACGGCGCCGATAATGGGAGGAGCATTTGGGCTTCCCCAAGTAGGTCGCGGGAGCTCATCTGTTTCTTTGGCATCGTCGCGCAGGAGGTGTTTGATTGGACTGGGTATTTTCTTCATTTGACGAGGAACATCAAACAAATCCATCTCGTAGTCCTTGTCCCGCACCTCGTCAGGAACACAACTGGCCCACGTCTTGATTTTGTTGAAGTGGAACTTCTCTTCGTTGTACCGAGACTCGCAAACGTAGACATCCTTATCGGGCGCAAGCCCCCTGGGACGTCCCTTGTTGAAGCGAGTGACGAACATTACGTAGCAGCGGTCGATAACGTCTGCAATCGGATGGTCGCGGTATTGGCCTGTCTTGACAACCTCGTGTACATAAAAGTGTTTCTCGAAACGATGAACTGTTTGCTCTGGCCTGTAGTACCAACAAGCATTAATCCACTTTTGACCAGCACGATCTTGCCATGTGCGGAATATCTGAGCAACAATGGGCTTTGCTAGGTCGTTGGGGTTACGAATATGCACCCAGTCACCTTTTCGATGCCACAAGTCAGCGAAACGTGAGTCGACTAAAAAAAAGAAAAAGGGAACAGGAGTACATAAGCAGGGCAGTAGACTTACCAACTCTCCAAGTTTCTCCGCTGTATTCGATGCTTGCTAGAGGGAGTTTGCCATCCTCGTCACGGAAATCGTCATCTGGTTTGAGCTTTTCTTGTTCTGCCAGTACCCGGGCTTGCTGCTGTAGTTTCACAGCAGCTTCGTACACTGGGCTATCATCCTCATTATAAGCCTTGGCATTCTCAAACATGAGCTCGAGGTCTGATAGCGCCTGGTCGACTGTTTGGTACTTCTTTCGCTTCGTCTTCTTCTTGATATTGTCTAATGCGACGGGGTTTGCGATTATTTGGTAGTAGTCTGGAACGACCGTTTTGTCCGGAAGCCTCTCGAAAGGCAAAGCGAGTGCGTTTCCGTCTGCATCCTTGATTTTCCTAAGCTCCTTGAGGAGCGAGAATATTCTGGCTTCTGTCGGAGTAAGGACCATTGGTGGGCGGCCTCTTTTCTGTTGGAACCTTGCATCTTTGTCATTACTGCGGCTTCCTCGATCGGACGTGTAGCGTCTTCCCCGCCGCCCTCTGTAGTCTTCGTCGTCGGAGTCTTCATCGGTTTCCTCCTCTTCCTCGTCCTCGTCCTCGTCGTCCTCGTCGCCATCCTCATCGTTTCGCCCTCTGGTTCCTTCCGGTTCGTCTTCATCCTCGGATTGCTGCGAAGGCGAGTCTTCGACAGGAGGCAGCTCTCCCAAGTCTGGCAGACGCGCATCATCGGCCGTAATGTGGCCACTATCAACGAGTTTCTTGAGCTCCTCCTGGAGGATCTCTCGAAGTCGTTCAGCAGCACCAAATATAGGCGCCGAAGGGCGATTGTAGACTTGTGCGTTGTGGCATATTTGCGCGACGTCTTTGACGAACTCGGAGAAGGTAGTGTACTGCTTCTTTTGGATTTTGCTCTGTCATTGCGTTAACAAAGCCGCCGCTGGACAATCGGCGAGTTATAGAAAAAAACATACTCGGACGGTACTGAAGGCAATAGGCTCGGCAATGATGTCAAAATAGTCGGGCAAAAGGCGTCTGTTCGGAATGCGCTGAAACCCAGCCGCAAGCTCTTCGCCACTGAAATTTGTTAAAATCGGCACGCGTCGCTAGCAATTCCTGCGTATAAGACGACTCACCCTTCTTCGACGCTACATAGATACTTTGAGAGGTCATGGATTAGTTGGAACAAGTCGTGAGGTTCGTCTTGCCCAGGGTTGCCTTCCATGTCTACACTAGATTCGTCGGGGCTTTCCTTCATGTCGACGTCGCCGTCGACAACATCCTTGGGGTGCTCTTGTTCCATTTCAATTACAGCCGTGTTTACACTGAGGCGTGGAAGAGTTCTCTTGGGCGAATAGCACGGGATCTCTCAGGGGAAGCAGCAGCCGTCTCCATTGACGCCCCAGAAGGCTCTGATCGTGAAAACCGCGATAACAATGCGAAAGCCTCGCGATGCATCAATACAGGTACCAAGGTACCGCGAAATGGAACGGTGGCCGCAAAAACATTTCCCCGGCCAATTACAGTGCTGACTAAGCGACTAAAGATGGCGGCTGGCAACCTCTCGCGTGTACGGAGGAGAGGACGGTACGTACATGGTACTCGTACATACCTAGCACGCTGTTCCACCTGTGCCTGAGAGGATGCGCCAAAATGTGAAGATGCCTCCACAGAGCTCCTCAGGTCTGCCGTTTCAAAACTCCGCAGTGGACATTAGCAGATACTTCTGCCAAGGTGCCTGGAATCGTCGGACTTGCAGGATGATGTACGAGCACTAAGGCATGATGACAAAATAATGATCCGAAGCTGCCTCTTATGTGAATGGTGATGTCTAAGTCTTACCAAGCAGTTAAATTGACGTTTCCAAGGCTGGTGCTGGTTCCCGGCTGCTGCCAGTAATGAGCAAAGCAAAGCAAAGCACCGCACAGATTGGCCACAGCTCCCAAGGCTGATACGTTAGCGCGAGTCCATGGTGGCAGCAGTTGTGCCGCTGCTAGTCAACTAGTACATGTTGTTGACATGTGTATGACGCCTGGACGCGTATTGCATCTGCGTTCCGCTTCCGTCACTTCATGCACCCATTGGCTGCTTCAGATGCGACGGTGCGCGTAAGAGTGGCGCGCACGGCCTCTGCCCATATCCACCCAATACCTTGCGTTCCTTGCATCTAGTATATTTCCGATGGTGACTCCGGAGCCCCCTGAGCCAATCCGGCCTCTCAACAATGGGCGGCCAAAGAAGGGGCTGTGCCAAGGGGAATGCTGCCGACGAGAAGGGCAACTGGTCCTTAATACTGGATTCCTGAGCGTATCGTGCCGGGGCCCATTGGCCACTTGGGGGAGTTCAGCCGGGCTGGGTCCGGCTGTCCCGTCGCCCGCCAGGTACCTGCACTACCACCACGGCCCACACTTGCATGCACGCACAGGTAACCGGTACAGTGACAGGCACGGTTGCAAGTACTCCGTGTGCCAGTGCAAGCTTGTGCTTGCCTGTTCCCGTCTCCCCCCTTTCCTCAGCCATCCCCACCTGTCCTTTGCAGAGCTGATACACACAACCTCCGTTCCGCACTCCCGTCTGGATGGGAAAGGGGGAGTTACGCCCCCTTAAGTCGCAGCTCAGGCCTCCTCCACGTGATCTTGCATCCTTTTGAAGTTTCCTGTTTTCCACCAAGTTTGCTTGTTCTTGGCAGTCCTTCGTTCTGACGGGCCATCCATCTTTCTTGCTCTCACAATAGTGCCTTACGTCTCTCGTTACTGTTTGGTTGTTGCTGTGACTTTCGTCTTTCCATTCTTGACCCTGTGCTTTTCACGCACGTCGCATCGCCTCTTGTGGTTGAAACAATCCATTGAATTGCAGCCAAGCGCTTTCTCCTCACTTCCAAGGTCACACAGCCGGGACGCTGTTCGTGCGAGCTACCGCCCGCTGTCCCATTTCGCTCATTATATTCTGGGTTTACTTCTCAGTCCATTCATGCACTCCAACTTCTAGGTACGAATTGCCATCATCCCCATTAGCAGCATGCTGTGAGACTGGCGAATCTTTCGCCAGATCAAACATCAAGCGCGGGAGCATCAATCAATCCTGACCTTGCTCGCAGATAACCTTTTCTCAACATGTCGGGGTATCCTGGCGGCGGTGGCGGCGGCCACCACGACGGATACGACGGCCACCAGCAAAATAATCAAACCGATTCATACTATCAGGATGATCAGTACTATGACAACAATTACGACGCCCATGGTGGAGGCCAGGGCGGAAACCACGGGGGAGATGGTTACTATGATGAATCGTACGATCTCCAGACGCGATTTCTTTGGATGATGAACAAAGCTGACTGGGAAGCACAGAGGATATTACAATGCGGATCCCAACAATCCGTACCATCACGACGGCGGCTATTATGATGGCGATGATCAATACCATGACGAATACCAAAATCATGGCGGCTACTACGACCAAAACTACAACCAAGGCCAGCGCCAAGGATCTGAAGAGGATTCTGAGACCTTTAGTGATTTCACAATGAGGTCGGACATGGCTAGGGCAGCTGAGATGGACTACTACGGTCGTGGAGACGAGCGATACGACAGTTACGGCGACCCTCAGTCCAGCAACCGAGGGTACAGACCTCCATCCTCCCAAGTTTCTTATGGCGGTAACCGATCATCGGGCGCGTCAACACCCAACTACGGCATGGACTATGGTAACGTCTTGCCAGCCGGACAACGCTCTCGCGAGCCCTACCCAGCCTGGACTTCGGATGCCCAAATCCCTCTGTCCAAAGAGGAGATTGAGGACATCTTTATGGATCTGACTTCCAAATTCGGATTCCAGAGAGACAGCATGCGCAACATGTATGATCACTTCATGACCCTGCTGGACTCCAGGGCCTCGCGAATGACGCCCAACCAAGCCCTTCTATCACTACACAGTGATTACATTGGTGGTGATAATGCCAATTACCGCAAGTGGTACTTCGCCGCTCATCTGGATCTGGACGACTCTGTCGGTTTCGCCAATGCCACTGCCAAGGGGTTGAAGCGCAAAGCGAAGAACAAGAAGAAGGGAAAGCAGGAGGATCCTACCAACGAGGCGGAAATGCTGCAAGACCTTGAAGGCGACGACAGCCTCGAGGCTGCCGAGTACCGCTGGAAAACCCGGATGAACCGCATGTCCCAGCATGATCGGGTTCGTCAAATCGCCCTCTATTTGCTTTGCTGGGGAGAGGCCAATCAAGTTCGATTCATGCCAGAATTGCTCTGCTTCATTTTCAAATGTGCGCATGATTATCTTCTCTCCCCAGCATGCCAGGCGCTGGTTGAGCCCGTGGACGAGTTCACGTTCCTCAACAACATCATCACGCCTCTCTACCAGTATTGCCGAGATCAAGGCTACGAAATCCTCGACGGTGTTTACGTCAGACGTGAGCGAGATCACAAGCACATTATTGGTTATGATGACTGCAACCAGCTCTTCTGGTATCCTGAAGGAATCGAGCGCATTGTTCTCCAAGACAAGAGCAAGCTCGTCGATGTTCCTCCTGCCGAGCGTTACTTGAAGTTGAAGGATGTCAATTGGAAGAAGTGCTTCTTCAAGACCTACAGAGAATCCCGTTCTTGGTTCCATCTTCTGACCAATTTCAACCGTATCTGGATTATCCATCTCACAATGTTCTGGTTCTATACTGCCCACAACGCCCCTACACTGCTGGTTAAGGATTACGAACAGCAAGTCAACCAGTCACCTTCCGCCGCCAAACAATTTTCTATTGTTGGTTTCGGTGGTGCCATTGCGGCTCTGATTCAAGTTCTTGCAACCTTGGCAGAATGGGCCTATGTTCCTAGACGATGGGCCGGCGCGCAACATCTTACCAAGCGGCTCTTCTTCCTCCTCTTCATGCTGGTTCTCAACATTGCACCCGGTGTCAAAGTTTTCATGTTTGCCGACAAGAATCCAAACTCGACAATTGACCATGCTCTCGGAATTGTGCATTTCATCATTGCCATCTTCACTTTCCTGTTCTTTGCCGTTATGCCCCTCGGTGGCTTGTTTGGTAGCTATTTGATCTCCAACTCTCGGCGATACGTGGCTAGCCAAACATTCACGGCTGCCTGGGCGACGTTGCCATTCAATGACATGGCTGTCTCATACTTTCTATGGCTGACGGTTTTCGGAGTCAAGTTTGGAGAGTCATACGTGTTCTTGGCACTCTCGTTCCGTGATCCTATGAGATATCTTTCCATCATGAACCTACACTGTCAGGGTGATCATTTGTTTGGCACCGCTGCCGACGTTTTGTGCAAGAACCAACCCAAGATTACTCTGGGTCTCATGATATTCACAGACTTGCTCTTCTTTTTCCTCGATACATATCTGTTCTATGTCTTGATCGCTGCAATCTTTTCCATCGCAAGATCCTTCTACATTGGTTCATCCATCTGGACACCTTGGCGAAACGTCTTCTCTCGTCTGCCGAAGCGCATCTATTCTAAAGTCTTGGCAACAACGGACATGGAAATTAAATATAAGCCCAAGGTCCTCATTTCTCAAGTCTGGAATGCTATTGTCATCTCCATGTATCGAGAGCATCTTCTCGCCATTGACCACGTGCAGAAACTGCTGTATCATCAAGTTCCGTCTGAACAAGAAGGAAAGAGAACATTGCGAGCTCCAACCTTTTTTGTTTCTCAAGAAGATCATTCTTTCAAGACAGAGTTCTTCCCTAGCAATAGTGAAGCAGAACGCCGAATCTCTTTCTTCGCTCAATCGCTGTCTACTCCTATTCCGGAGCCGCTGCCGGTGGACAACATGCCGACTTTTACTGTCATGATTCCTCACTATGGTGAAAAGATTCTCCTTTCTCTGCGAGAGATTATTCGTGAAGATGAGCCCTACTCCAGAGTTACGCTTTTGGAGTATCTCAAGCAACTTCACCCTCACGAATGGGACTGCTTCGTCAAGGATACCAAAATCCTGGCTGATGAGACATCTCAAATGAACGGCGACGAGGAAAAGAATGAGAAAGACACGGCCAAGAGCAAAATCGATGACCTTCCATTCTACTGTATCGGATTCAAGTCTTCTGCCCCCGAATATACCCTTCGCACGCGTATTTGGGCTTCGCTACGCTTCCAAACACTGTACCGAACAATCTCTGGTTTTATGAATTATAGCCGTGCCATCAAATTGCTGTACAGAGTCGAAAACCCTGAAGTCGATGCAAATGTTTGGTGGTAACACAGATAAGCTGGAGCGAGAGCTGGAGCGCATGGCCCGCCGCAAGTTCAGAATCTGCGTGGCCATGCAGCGTTATTCCAAGTTCAAGAAGGAAGAAATGGAAAATGCCGAATTCCTACTCCGCGCGTACCCTGATCTCCAAATCGCTTACCTGGATGAGGAGCCTCCCGTTGCTGAAGGCGAAGAGCCTAGACTGTACTCTGCCCTCATTGACGGACACTCTGAAATCATGGAGAATGGTCTGCGACGCCCCAAGTTCCGTGTCCAGCTTTCTGGCAACCCCATTCTTGGAGACGGAAAATCCGACAACCAAAACCACGCACTCATCTTCTACCGTGGCGAATACATTCAGCTTATCGATGCCAATCAGGACAACTATCTGGAAGAATGTCTGAAAATTCGAAGCGTACTAGCCGAGTTCGAAGAGATGAAGACTGAAAACGTATCACCTTATACGCCTGGTGTGAAAAACAACTCACCTGCGCCTGTTGCTATTCTTGGTGCTCGTGAGTACATTTTCTCAGAAAACATTGGTGTTCTTGGTGATATTGCTGCAGGAAAGGAACAGACGTTTGGTACTCTTTTTGCACGTACTATGGCTCAAATCGGAGGCAAGCTCCATTACGGTCACCCTGATTTCCTCAACGGCATTTTCATGACAACCCGTGGTGGTGTTTCAAAGGCTCAGAAGGGTTTGCACTTGAACGAAGATATTTTCGCTGGTATGAATGCCATGTTGCGAGGAGGTCGAATCAAGCACTGCGAATACTATCAGTGTGGTAAGGGTCGTGATTTGGGTTTTGGTTCCGTTCTCAACTTTACAACCAAGATTGGTACTGGTATGGGCGAGCAGCTTCTTTCTCGAGAGTACCACTACCTAGGAACCCAACTTCCCCTGGATCGCTTCTTGTCATTCTACTACGCTCACGCCGGTTTCCACGTCAACAACATGTTGATTATGCTGTCCATTCAGATGTTCATGATTACACTCATGAACATTGCCGCTCTACGACACGAGACAATCAGATGCAGATACAACCGAGACGTTCCCATCACCGATCCTTTGTTCCCCACTGGCTGTGCCAACACGGACGCATTGATGGATTGGGTCCAACGCTGTGTTTTCTCAATCTTCTTCGTCTTCTTCCTGGCCTTCGTTCCTTTGATTGTGCAGGAATTGACTGAGCGTGGTATCTGGAGGGCCCTCAGTCGATTCTTGAAACAAATCCTGTCGCTTTCACCGTTCTTTGAAATCTTCGTCACTCAGATTTACGCGAACTCTGTGCAACAGAATATTTCGTTCGGCGGTGCTCGATACATCGGAACAGGTCGTGGTTTCGCCACAGCACGCATTCCCTTTGGTGTTTTGTACTCTCGATTCGCTGCCCCGTCAATCTATTTCGGTGCTAGATTGTTGATGATGCTTCTGTTTGCAACTGTCACCGCTTGGCAGCCTGCGCTCGCCTACTTTTGGATCAGTTTGCTTGGATTGACCATCTCTCCTTTCTTGTACAACCCGCATCAATTTGCATGGACTGACTTTTTCATCGATTATCGTGACTATCTTCGTTGGCTGTCGCGTGGTAACTCGCGATCGCACGCTTCTTCATGGATTTCATTTTGCCGATTGTCTCGTATCCGAGTTACTGGTTACAAGCGCAAGCACTTGGGTGATGCATCAGCCAAGATGTCGGGAGATGTTCCCAGAGCAGCCATCGCTAATATTTTCGCCACTGAAATCGTGACACCACTCATCCTCGCTGTTCTCACACTGATCCCATTCCTCTTCTTGAACGCGCAAACCGGTGTGCTTCGGGACAATCAAAAGACTACAAATGGCAAGACAGCTGCCGCCATTCAGCCTACCGACTCTCTCATTCGAATCTTGATCATCGCTTTCGGACCCGTCGCCGTCAACGCTGGTGTGCTGATGGTTATGTTTGCCATGGCATGTTTCATGGGACCTCTATTGAGCATGTGCTGCAAGAAATTTGGCAGTGTCCTGGCCGCTATTGCACACGCCCTTTCAGTCATCTTCATGTTGGTCTTCTTTGAGGTGCTGTTTTTGCTCGAAGGCTTCAACTTTGCCCGTACAATGGCCGGCATGATTGCAGTCGTATGCATGCAGCGATTCTTGTTCAAGCTCATTATTTCGCTGTTCTTGACGCGAGAATTCAAGGGCGAGGGATCCAACATCGCCTTCTGGACTGGAAAATGGTACTCCATGGGCTGGCACACCGTCACACAGCCTGCCCGTGAGTGGCTTGCCAAGGTTACAGAACTCAGCATGTTTGCAGCTGATTTTATTCTTGGACACTGGTTGCTGTTCTTCATGATCCCCGTCATCTTGATTCCTCGGGTTGATATGCTGCATTCAATGATGCTCTTCTGGCTTTTGCCCAGGTAAGTAATACTGCAATAAAGATCGAGTAATCCCGTATTGTGCTAACACGCTTCCGCAGCCGACAAATTCGTCCTCCTATTTACTCCATGAAACAGTCGAAACTTAGGCGGCGCCGCGTCATTCGCTTTGCTATTCTCTATTTCGTTCTCGCCATCGTCTTCATCGCTCTGATTGTCGGGCCGATCTTTGCTGCCAAATCCATCCCGGACTCATTGAACAACCAATTGTCTAATATTGCAGGCTTCCGACTGTTACAGCCAAACCACCAAAACAATGATAACACAAATGGAACTCAACAAACTGGCACAGGCGCGTCGGACTACACCGGTGCTGGCAGGAAAACGACCTCATCAGGCGCGGGTGCTGATGCCACTGGCAAGATCAGACTATTTTGATCATGTAGGTCTAATTTCAATGTAACCCAATGATCTCCATTATGGAGTGGTTTTCAAGCTTTCAAATGTCTATCACTACCATCCGTAGCTGGCTTGGTCTCTTAAGAGATAGGTTACTAGTATATGCTTGCTTTACATTTGTGGAGCATGGTCCTTATGAATTATCATAGTTCTTTCTTTTATTGTTTATTCTATAACGACGTTTGCCTAAATAGACTTTTTTCGTTTTTTTTGAAAACTATCCAACTGCCTGTAGATCTCGTGATGTTGGTGTGTATGTGAGTGAACAAACTAGTCTCGTAAAAAAAAAGGACAGATTCCTTAGGGGGCGATTTAAATCTAATACGTATATACGCACATGTCCTCTCTTTACAGTTCGTCCATCGTGTGTGTCCTTTCAGTCTCTAGGTTCCGACTCTTGGTGTTCTTGGCATGCGACTCTGTTGCTCTCGAATCTCTATCATCGGAAAGCCTTTCTTTGTCGGTGATTCCTGCTTCTCCCTTGGAGAGCTTGTTCAAGGCTGCGATCTCTTCATCATAGGTAACCCACTCAGGGACTTGCCTTCTCGCTCGGTCAAGCTTAGGCTCTTTTGTCAGAGGGTTGTTGCACAAGTCAATGGTGCGAGCTTCGCTGAGGCTTTCGTCACTGCACCAAGTCTCACACCAGAGCCACTCCTGAGGTAAGCTGTGGATGGGGATCTGGAACTGCATATGGTTCGGCAAGTCTTGGTCCAGATTGGCGAGACTGTTCGGGTCAGCGGACAGAGAGTGGTATTGCTGGCGAAGGCGGTCGCCGGCAGCGAGCTCTCGGAAACGCCGCAAGTCGACGACGTAAAGGGCAGAGATGTGGTATGGCCGGCCGCGGAGGTAGTTTGCCCAATATCCGGTTTTCCAGAAACGGAAGCCTTCCATCTCGGTGCGAGAATCGCACATTGGGGTAAATCCATACGGAGCACCTTCGAGATCGAGGTTCATCAGACTCATCATATCGGTGCGCACAATCTGATCAGCATCCACGAATATGACCTTGTCCAAAGACAGGGGGAACAAGACATCCAAGAACAGGATCTTGTAGCCCCAGATCTCACGCTGTTTCTCCTTCTGTTGCCGTAGCCAGTGGGGCCACTTGTATGATACCATCTCGTATTTAAACCCGTACTCCTTGGCCATGTGTGGGATGAACTCCTTGAAGGAGGGGGAAAGAAATTGCTCAATGAACCAGAACTTGACAGTGTGCTTTGTGTGGCGCATCACTGAGACCATCATGATATTCAGCATTCGTTCATAGAGGTGGCCACTGGCCACAGAGAAGATGTTGATTTCTGCGTGTTCCTGTTCAGAAAGCGACTTCTTCTTGGATTTTCCGCCGAAAAGACCTTCCGCCAGTTTGCGTCCTTTGGCAACCAGAATGTTTTCTTGAGGGTCTTTCTCTTGGAGGACATCCTCCGTTTCCATGCCGCGCCGTCTTTGGAGACGGGGATACAAGGTCACGCCTTGGAAGTCAATCAACGCGAGCTCGGTGCCGTTATCGCCAGGCACAGGGTTCCATCCCTGGGCACCAATGCTTTCGATCTCATATATCTCGGCGCTGCGACCTTCCTTCAGCTGAATAGTGTAAACTCCAGGATTAGCCTTGAATTGGAAGAAGCCAAGGTTCGACATGATTATGGTGTCCGTGACGAGGGAATTTTTCTCTGTAGCAAGAACCAACTGGGTTCCTCGTGGCGCTGCTCCCTTGCCTTCCCTAGAATGTCCCTCGATAAGAATATGCTTCAGCACATAGGTCGCGTGAACGTCTGTTTTCACTGCACTCAATTTGATGTTGTCGAGATCATGAATCGAAATCAGAGGTGCTACCAGCCATGCAGGTGGCACATCAACAGCAGTTGTCAACAAAGCTTCAGAGGGCAGGCTACTGAAAGTAGCCTCCAGCCTCTTAACGCTTCCATTTTCATTGAATGAAGGCTCCGACTCCAACACATATCGGAAAAATCGCTTCACTGGAAGTTCCTCAATCTTTGCCGAAGGGTTGATGAAAAGCTTTAGGTGAACACCCTCTAGCTCAGAGAGCACCTTCAAGATGGGAGCCCACCTTTGGCCTTGCTCACTGACTGGGTTTACGAGGCCAACTATGTATATGCTCGCAGCTTCTTGATCGCCTACTTCAATGGCTGTGTGAGTTGACTCCCAGGTGTTGTAAAGAGTAGTTCGGGCAGATGTCGTTGACTCGAATATTCCTTCAGGCAGATCGGAAATGGTAGAGAGGGCGGTGATGGACGTTAATTTAGCAGCGTCAATTGGAGAAGATAGTGTATCGCCCAGGCCGAGTTCTTCGATTGCTGCATATACAGGGAAGATACGCTTCGTCCGTTCAACATCTAGAAATTGTTGAAAGTCATCAACATCAAACTGAGACTCTTCAGAAATGGGTCCAATCACCCGGCCGTTTAGCATAATCATCTGAGTTCCCGATAGTATCTTGGAGGCATCAAGGAATCGCTCTAGAACTTCAAAGTAATTGGCGTGAAGATCCTCAGATTGTGTTTCCAACAATTTGGCAAGCTCGCTTGCATCCTGAATATTGCCTAACACTCCTTGGTTGGCTCGGAGGGCAGCATTTACGGATGCAGCACTAACAGCAGCTACCGGATTGTGAACAAATTCGAGCCTGACTCCCAGGTTATGGCGTTTGAACTCCAGAGCGGCCAAAACTAACTCTTTGCCACTTGTTGTTGTAAGATCGGCGACGACGGTTACTGCTGCCCAGTCTTCCTTTTGCGATCCCGCAACGGCATCGAGAACTGGGATGATCTCAAACAGATCTGCATGTTCATTATAGATTTTGTTGATGTTGAGCACCGTGAGGCTCTTTTTCTCATCGTCAGGGGATATTGTAGCTGTTCCTCCTGGTAATTGCATTGGTAAGGAAAATCCCCGGAGCCCAGTCATCATCAGTGAGAATGCCATGAAAGACTCCCTTTTGCACAGTTTGAAGATCTTCTCCGATTAGCATTCCCAGTCCCTGCAACCAATTGTCATCGCGTGGAATTAACAGGCCATTGAAAAATACCGGTCGGGTCGGAGTTTCAGCTTTCAAGCGATCAATCCATTTCTGGGCAAGTTTGAGCTGTTGCTCGTAATTCTCCTTTTCAAGGACTTCAACGAGCTCCATCTTCTCCGAATCCTCAAGGAGTTTTTGGTCCCTGGTTACTTCCGTGAAAAGCTCCTCATTGGTTGATACCGTAGCAGGATCTTGAAGTCGCTCTAAATAGCTGACAAGGCCGTGGATGCCATAATTCTCGAAAATGTGATAAACTATCTTGGCTTTGGTGGTAGCCTCAGGCGTTGACACCAAAGGAACGAGACCAAATCTGATAGTAAGGCCTCGTGAATGAATGATAGCAGTTGCGCAACAAATGATACATCTTCTGGGCTTGAGAAATCGACAGGCGCCACGAGAGTGAAGACATTTTTTGCAATAGGGGGGAGCTGTCCGGGATATGCTCCTCGTAGTAACTAGTAACGTTAGCTTTGGGTCTTTCTACATGCATTCTCCTGTGGCCTACCGATGCTAATGTTTTTGGGTAGTCTGCGTATGCCTCATCATTTTCGAGGTCATTCAGCCATATTAAAACTCGTCCATCTTCAAGACGATCTGTCCAGTCATATCGCAGCGGTTCATTGGAGCTCTTTGCCATGGATACAGCTTGATGTCCAAGGATAGATACCGCTTGTTTCCCACTAAGACCAAGGGTACGGAAACCGTCAATAAGTTTTCGCTCCTGGCGTAGTCTGTCGATAAGAGCAAATGGCTCAATCTGCCGTTCACTGACTTGAACACCATTCACAAATAGAGCATTCACTCCATCTGGCACCCCTTTTATTCCGTTATTTTGGAACTCTTCTTCAAATTGCGTAGACACATTCTGAGCAACAACTGATGTCAGAAACTTGGGCAAATCCTGGGTTAATTTTATTAGGGTCCCCAACGGCTCGTCGCTTTGTAATATAAACGAGGCCGCTTTCATTCCGAGTGATGAGAGATCCGATGCTGCTAAAGGCTTGATGTCGGCAACATCCTCACTGTCATCAAGGTTGGTGCTTGAACTAGGGCTCTCGTGATGAGCCGCATCATCGTGTGATCGGTCATCGATGACAATGTAGTCGGTTCTCTTCAGTGCGAGCTCAACACCATACCCGCTCATTGGTAGAGCTGCTGCATGTGTTGCTTCAGTCCGACGGTATCTAATCCGATAGCTCAGAGAACCTTCCCTTGCGGCCTTGGAAAGAGCCTTGTGAAACTCCCCAAATGTGCTTGAGGTTGGGTCGGCATAGAGGATGGCTTCTTTACCGGTGCCAAGAGTTCGATCGAATGGCAAATGCTTGGATTGCCTGTTTCAAATATCAGAATTCGCTCTACAACCTAATTAGAGATACTTACAGAGAAAGTAGGCCGTCCTTGCTGACTTTATCCAGTTCGGGGTACAAGTACTGGTTTCCCTCCAGTAGCACCCAGTTAACACATTCTGAATCGTCAACTGTAGGTGCGACCGCGGCTGTGTAGTGCTGATAATGGGCTTCTATTCGAGGGGCAGCCGATCGCAACGACAAAGCAAGCTTGAATGTAGACAAGGCTTCGGACCCAGATATGCTGCCGTCTTGCTGCAAGACATCAAGAACCTCAGAATACAAAGCAGCATCTGTAGAGGCGGAAGCAAAGGATCCAGCTGCAATTCGGTCTAGGAGAGGGAAATATGCCGAGGAATTTTCTGCCGCTGCGGTCTCTCTATCATCTGTTTAGTACTCGCTCAAATCTTATAGAATAAAGACAGGGCAATAGATAAGTACAAGAGCTCAAGGAGATATGGGCCAGCAGGGAAAGCTGCATTCATGCCCACGTTCACAGAGGGAGTGCCATGAGCTTGCAGAGCAAGCATAAGGCCGACTGTTAAGTTCCATGGCCAGCAGCGATGCCGTGCCATGATGGATGATCAAGGACGAGCGGAATACCAAAGTAATCCTTCGACGAACTTATTTTGGGACATGCAGCACGATTGACTAAAGGGATAAGCAGACGGACTGCGATTGCAGAGCAATTACGTCCGAGGAGGGAATTTGCCCTCTCGAATGATGCGATAAAGGAAAAGTCGGTAACGTGTGTTCGTTCTAGATAGCTGTCCAAAAGCGTACAGCTATCGGTTCATATACGAAAACGTGCCCCCCCCAAACTGTCCCGCATGTATCAAAGCTCCCCCACAATCTACAGTCAGGGGACGCTATGGTATCAGCAAGTGCATCTAACAGAGCGTTAAAAGGACAGCTAGTCTTTGTCATAGGATTCTAGTAAGAAACACATCATATGCGTATATGCTGCTGATTCCCTTATTTATTGAGTTACTTTTATAGAAATTTTCTTAATAACTCTGCTGCCATTATTGTTTTTTAGTTCCATAGAGTATAACAGTCTTAAATATTTTAGCTTTTAACTATTTATTGCACTTGAATTATTGTAAAAGAAAAACAATATTCCAAATATTTATCCAGTGGTTTCTTCTTTTATTCCATTTAGTACCTATGAATTGCCTACTATACCTGGGTAGTATCTGATGGCTGCAACGCGTCACAATCTTTGTATCTATATTCAATAGATTGCCCAATATATAGTAAAGGAGTGGTGGCTTATGAACTTAGGCCATATAAGAGGGGTGAGGCAGCCAAGGCGGTGAGATGTCACGTCCAATGAGCTTGCGGGGCTGCGACTGGCGCAATACCCACAATTGGAGATGGACACGATGCTCAATTGGAAGCTTGTTGACGCACTGTTCCATCTCGCTCCTTTTTATGCTGACCTTCTGGCTAGGCTTGAATAGCTGTCGTGGTCAATCACGACCGATTTAGCCACTCGTCGACATACCCTCAAACCTGTATTCTTCTGTCTAATCGCTCTTTTCCCTTGATGTGCGAGGCTCCGACCTCACCTCCCCGCCAGAATGCAGTCTTCCCCAGGAATGTTGACCAAGGTATGCCACCCAAGAGCTGCCCGGCTCAAGATGCCAAACTAATTCCCCTCAGTTTGAATCGAAATCATCCAGGGCCAAAGGAATCGCGTTTCATCCGAAAAGGTAGCTACATGCCTCCTATGTTGAGCGATAATTCTCAGGCAACTGATTTGGTGTACTAGACCATGGATCCTTGTGGCCCTTCACTCCTCCACAATCCAGCTCTGGGATTACCGGATGGGAACATTGATAGATCGATTCGAAGAGCACGATGGCCCCGTCCGCGGCGTCGATTTCCATAAAACACAGCCACTCTTCGTATCTGGCGGCGACGACTACAAGATCAAAGTCTGGTCGTACCAGACCCGACGATGCCTCTTTACACTCAACGGCCATCTCGACTATGTTCGAACCGTCTTCTTTCATCACGAGCTTCCTTGGATTCTGTCTTCATCTGATGATCAGACAATTCGAATTTGGAACTGGCAGAACCGCAGCCTAAGTACGTTGCATTATCATCCGATGCGATGCCGCAGTAGATCGCTAATTCTCTCTCAGTTTGTACCATGACCGGTCACAACCACTATGCCATGTGCGCCCAGTTCCACCCCAAAGAAGATCTTGTGGTGTCGGCCTCTCTTGATCAGTCAGTCCGCGTTTGGGATATTTCGGGTCTGCGAAAGAAGCACTCAGCGCCGACGTCGATGAGCTACGAAGACCAAATTGCGCGTGCAAATCAAAACCAAACTGATATGTTTGGAAACACAGACGCTGTTGTCAAGTTTGTTCTCGAGGGCCATGATCGTGGTGTCAATTGGGTGGCTTTCCACCCCACTATGCCGCTGATTGTTTCGGCCGGCGATGACCGCCTGGTGAAACTCTGGCGCATGAGTGAAACTAAAGCTTGGGAAGTAGACACTTGTCGTGGCCATTTCCAGAATGCCTCGGGCTGTCTGTTCCACCCTCACCAAGACCTGATTCTGTCGGCAGGAGAAGACAAAACGATTCGAGTCTGGGATCTCAATAAGAGAACTGCCGTGCAATCCTTTAAGAGGGAAAATGACCGCTTTTGGGTTATCGCAGCTCACCCTGAAATCAATTTGTTCGCAGCTGGCCATGACAATGGTGTCATGGTTTTCAAGTTGGAACGCGAGCGTCCTGCTTCAGCTGTCCACCAAAACACCCTGTTCTACATCACCAAGGAGAAGCACGTCAGGTCATACGATTTTCAGAAGGATGTGGAAAGCCCGACGCTCCTGTCTCTCAAGAAACTGGGAAGCCCTTGGGTCAGTCCTCGGACACTGTCTTACAACCCTGCTGAGAGATCTATTCTCGTTACCACTCCTAATGATGGTGGCTCTTACGAACTCCTGAGTCTGCCTAGAGATGGGTCTGGTGTAATTGAGCCTACCGAGTCCAAGCGGGGACCAGGAAACTCCGCCATTTTTGTTGCCAGAAATCGCTTCGCTGTGCTCAATGTTGCAAACCAAACCATTGATATCAAAGATCTGTCCAACAACACTGCTCGTTCGTTCAAGCCTCCAAATGGGACTACCGATATATACTTTGGAGGTACCGGTAACCTTCTTATTATCACGCCAACCACTGTGTATCTCTACGATATCCAGCAGAAGAAGAGCACCGCAGAGCTTTCCATCAATGGTGTCAAATACATTGTGTGGTCAAACGATGGCCTTTACGCCGCCTTGTTGAGCAAACACAACGTGACCATTGTGACAAAGTCTCTCGAGCAGATCAGCACTCTACATGAGACTATTCGCATAAAGAGCGCCACATGGGATGATGCGGGCATTCTTCTGTACTCGACCCTGAACCATGTCAAGTATGCTTTGCTGAACGGCGACAATGGCATCGTCCGGACGCTTGACCAGACGGTATACCTTGTACGTGTCAAGGGCCGAAATGTCTACTGCTTAGATCGAGCAGCGAAGCCTCGTATTCTCCGTATCGACCCAACGGAATATCGCTTCAAAATGGCATTGGTCAAACGAAACTATGAGGAAATGCTTCACATCATCCGCACTTCTAGCCTTGTGGGCCAGTCTATTATTTCATACCTCCAGAAGAAAGGCTATCCCGAAATCGCGCTGCAATTTGTTCAGGACCCAACAACTCGATTTGACCTGGCAATCGAATGCGGCAATCTGGAAGTTGCTGTGGAGATGGCCAAGGAACTGGATAAACCAAAGTTCTGGACTCGACTGGGCACCGAAGCATTGGCCCATGGTAACCACCAAGTTGTGGAGATGTGCTACCAGAAACTGAAGCAATTTGATAAGCTGTCATTCCTCTATCTGGCAACGGGCGATCACTCCAAGCTTGCTCGAATGGCCAAGATTGCGGAGCATCGTGGAGATTTCACCTCGCGATTTCAGAATGCCATCTACCTTGGCGATGTGGAAGACCGCATTCAAATGTTGAAGGAGATCGATTTATGTACGTGGGCTAATTCCTTCTTGCCATTGCATGGAGTACTAACCGTTTCATAGACCCACTTGCGTATACAACGGCCAAATCCCATGGGCTGCAAGAAGAATGCGAGGCTATTCTCGAGGCCTCTGGTCTCACAGAGGACCAGCTAACCATGCCCAGCATAGGCCAACCGTTGGTACCATCAAAACCTGTGGTGTCGACGTTCAAACGCAACTGGCCCACCAAGGCTAGCTCACAGTCGTACTTCGAAAATGCTCTTCTTGGTCAGGTAGAAGGCTTGTCGCTCGAGGATGAGCCAAATCTCGCCAACGGAGCCGACACTGAGCACGTCGCAAAGGAGGAACCGGCAGGCGGACTCACTGCCATCCCTGGAGAAGATGAAGATGATGCAGCAGGCTGGGACATGGGTGATGACGAGGTTCCTGAAATCGAAAACGACTTTGTGAATGTCGATAGCGCGGAAGCAGGTGGTGCTGGAAGCTGCGAGGCTGATGTCTGGGCGCGAAACTCGCCTTTGGCTGTTGACCACGTTGCTGGAGGCTCGTTTGAAACGGCCATGCAGCTCCTGAATCGACAAGTTGGCGCAGTCGAATTTGCTCCTCTGAAGCCTCGATTCTTGGAAGTGTACCAGTCTTCCAAGACTTTCCTTCCGGCACTGGCCAACTTGCCTCCTCTCCTCAACTACGTTCGCCGTACCGTTGATGAAACGGACCTTCGAAAAGTTCTGCCCATCATCCCACGTGATCTGGAGCACCTGGCCTCCAATGATTTGCAAAGGGGCTACGACTCAATGAAGGCGAATAAGCTGGAAGATGGTGCCCAGATATTCCAGGGCATCCTTCATGCTATTCTGGTTAATGCAGTTTCCAGCGAGAGCGAAGTGGCAGAGGCAAAGAAACTGATTGTTTCAGCGAGAGAGTACAGTATTGCGATGAACATTGAGCTTGCCAGGAGAAACCTTGGTTCACTTGATGAGATCGCTCAAGACCCTGCAAAACTAAAGAAGAGCCTGGAGCTATCCGCCTATTTCACCATTCCCAAGATCGAGGTGCCTCATAGGCAGATTGCACTGCTTAGCGCCATCAAGGTGGCAATAAAGAGCAAGAACTATAACTCGGCTTTGGGTTTTGCAAACCGCATCATTGCTAATGGAGGTTCCAGCAAAATTGTTGAAAATGTAAGTGGTGAACCGAATTTGCCTTCACGCTTGCCCCCCTTTTTTCTTTCAAGTTCTAACGAGATGCTGCAAAACATAGGCCAAGAAGACGAAAGCTCAATGTGAAAGGAATCCAAATGACAGCATTGAAATCGAGTTTGATCAATTCGCAGAATTTGAGATTTGCGCTGCTAGCCACACTCCCATCTATAGCGGAGCGCCATTCGAAGAGTGTGCATTTGATGGGTCAAAGTACCACTCTAGCTTCAAGGGATCAGTTTGTAGAGTGTGCGGAGTTTGCGAGATTGGCAAACATGGCAGTGGTTTAAGATTGTTTTCATAGACACCTAATTTGGACTTGGAATTGAAAAGGGGGGCTCAAAAGGGGCGCAACAATATCATAGTCATGGAATCTAACGAAATGGTATTGGGGGATGTGGCTGGTGGAGAGGCTTTAGTGGTGATTGAGAACAGTGGACAGCTGTATCAAGCTCGTTTACATATATAAATGGTGCCATTATATCATGTTTTTTTAAGAGTGTTTTGATGAATAATTAATTATGCTGCTGAGCATTGTGAGATGTTGCATCTAATGTGACTAACCCAATCCATGCCTTGTTTGACGCTCTCTACACAATGGTTTCCAGCTCGCGAGCATAGCCCAGTGTATTCTCCATGATCATTTGGCTCATGTCTTTGACGTAAACTCCATCTTCACTGCCTTCCGCCGCAGTGTTGGGGAAATAGATTTGGCCCTCCTTAACCAGCCACCCACGATGCTTGGCGAATTGAATAACATCTCCTTCTGAGTTCAGGAATAATAGCGATTTGGTGGAGCTTATCGGAAGGCTAGGGTAGGCTCGCTCGCTGCTGCTGGCGATTTCGGATCGTATTTGGTTCTTGAGAATCTGTCCCCATCCGTTCAGTTAGCCAATGTGTCACAAGTTGCAAAAGCGAACTCATTCGGGACGCACCTCGGAGAAGACACTGTACTCGTCGCAGGGGACTTCGCTGCTCTTCATTGCCTTCCATACTCGATCATAGCTTCCCTCCATAAGCCACCTCTCCAGGCGAACAGGGTATCCCAGATATCGGTCGCCTTCAACATCAGCCCCGCCACCATCTCTGTTTGCCAGACTCTCCAGCTCTGAGTGGAACTCGGCGTAGCGACCCTGAGTGAGGAGCAGCAACAGGCTCAGACCCGTGACCCTGTTGCGTTCAGGGAGGTTTGGCGGCAGGGTGGCTGACGGCAGCTCATAAAAGGGCTGCAGCTGCTGAACGTAGCGCGTGAAGGCATCGGCGTTTTTGGCGCGAATGGAGAACAGGGCACCTTGCTCATAGGTCTCTCGGGCAAGGGCGAGAAGGTTCGAGGGTGTTGAGGGAGTCGGAGTCAGAGCGTTGAGGCTGAGGAGACTGAGTTTGGCCTTGGAGAGGAGGGCGCTGGCCTCGGGATAGCTCATCTGGGGAGACTGCTTGAGCTGGGAGAGAATCTGGGAGAGGCCTCGGTCAGCCATGGGTTGCTACGGGGTCGCGTTCCCTGAGAGATGGTTTGGTGTAGAAGCTGGAATTGGCAAGGTGACGTGACGGAGAGGATGTCAAGTGTCGATGCTTGGGAGCCTTTGTAGCTGGTTGGGTGGCTGCAGATTGCTGGTTGCTTGTATTGGTGGCATGAAGTGCAGGTATTCTAGGCTGAATGATGACGAAGAGGTGTTAGACGGGTGCCAAAGGGTGAGCGGCAGGTGTGATTTCTTACTAATAGTAGTCTGTTGCCTGGTGCCAATTGACGTCCACTGGCGAATTCCCCACAGAACAGCTACCCAGCGCTGCTGCTACTTAGTCTAGGTAAGGTTAGCAGTGGCGCACACACAGACACGCACCAACCGAGTGTCTGGTCACAGTTGGATATCGCTACTCTACTCAGGGCTATAGACTGTTACGGCAATGTACAAGACAGGTGTATCTCTTCGAGGGTATATGGATTGCAGTGTATTCGCTTTCGAGGTAATATAATCTAGGTAACCATTATCCATGGCGTTGAAGTCGTTATTTAAAGCCTACACAAAGTCATCTGTATATCGAGATGCTGCCGTTTGCCTAGCGTCAGACTCTGCCTCTCTTCTCCTCGACTTCTCCAAGTCCGCTGCCCACATAGCTGCACCCGTAGCCGTAGTCAGAAGAAAGAAGAAAGACAGCACCGGTATGAGCTCAAGAATCATGGCCACGGTTCCAAACCAGATGTATTCCCACTCAAGTGTCTTGATTTCAATCGCTTGGGCTGGCTTCGTCAAGCCTCGCAGTTGGAACCAGCGATGATGCGATAGTTTCCCTAGTCGAGTGCCCGTTATGACAATAAAGGCAAAGGTCCCGACATAGGGGATGAGGTTGAGAGGAAGGAAGAAGATGAGCTCTACAACTTGAATTGTGCTCCATGGATTGAAGGTAGCTGGGCTCGTCGGCTTTCCCAACATCTTGACCGCATCGGGTGCATCTTCAAACAATAGGCGATGAGGAGATATTAGATCCTTTAGTGAGAGCTTGATAAGCGTGGCCTAGCGATGATTTAGCTGCAGTTTGAATGACGGGTTTGTCTCATCTTGGGGGCTTACATCAAAAACATCCACTCGGCATTCATCAACAAAGAAGCCTTCGAATAAGCCCTGAACAATCACCAATCCTTCGCCCAACACAAGAACAACGGCATTCAACCAGGCGCCCCAGCCATGGAAGATGGCTAGGAATAAGAATTGCGGAAGGAACGCGAACGAGAAGAGGACGAAGTATACGAAGAATGAAATCAGAGACAGAGGGACTAGCCTTCCAAACAAGAGAGGCCAAAATTCTTTGTTCCGTGTGAAGTACCAGATGCCGCGAAGGGGGTAGGATGGCTGCAATAGCTGCGCGCTTGACGTAGAGAAACGGCCGGTTGTTCAAGTACCTAGAAAGGCATCGTTCTTTGGGTGGTGGTAGAATGTTGTGAGGTAGGCCGTGAGAAGACATGGCTGCATCGTCTATAGGTAGGTAGTAGCAGGATGCAAATGAGGCCGAGGCCCGTGAGACTGGCCGTGATGCCTAAATGAAGTCAGTCGAGGCGATGCGTAGCTACGGTGACACAAGTAACCGTGTTTGGGCATGTGTCTGCGCATCAAGATTCCCGCCAATAACCGTGCGGTTTTCTTACAAGGTAGTAGATGACGTCTGGTCCCGACGCTAATTAGTCCATGGTTTCACTCACGAGCTGCCCAGGACTACCTAGTAGGGAATTTAGCACATTCAGAAGGCATCCAATAGTCTTACATCGCACTGCAAAGATCATTGAAGACATCTACAGCTGGTTGATGCTGCGTCCACACAGCTCAGAATCAACGCTTTTTTTTTTCATGATTGTATGCATTATATGTCGTCGGTAGCTTGGAGTGTTTCTGCCAGCCTTTACAATACAATATTCCATACAATAGTAGCACATGAGCCTGCAATGCTTCATTCATTCATTCTGCTGGTTCAGACTGCAACGTTCAATCTGAAGCTATCTACATCACCACATACATCTGAGCCTCATGGCATCTTGCGCCTGCTCGTGCCACCTGGGGTCACAGGTACAGGCAGGTAGATGCTATTGCATTCAAGTTTACACCACATTCACGCTGACAATTGGCTTCAAGGTTCCATGCATTTCCTCCCACACCTGCCTTGCCCTTTGGGGCAACCTGTCTCTCTCGCGATAAGATCATTACATCCAACGTATGTAGACATGGCTGCATCGTTCAAAATGCGAATACGACGGGTATCAATGCCGGTCACGTCACTAGGTACGCAGACGCTGAGCGAGATCTCGATGTTCTTTCCGCCAGTAATGTCCACTCCCTGAGCCTAGATGAGTCCGTTACGTCAACCTCTCGGCTGTTCGGGCTGTCAACAGCTCTTGCTCTATTTTTTGATCGATGAGCGGTGCAGTTGAAGCAGGACCGGTCCCTCTGAGGCGTAGATTGGCCAACCACACCGCCAACTTGGGGAAGGAGACGGCGTCTTCCTCAGGCACACACACGCCATCATACGACCGCCGCTGATAAGATGGACGTTCTTTCCTTCCCAGTCTCGGGCACGCAGTACTCTTCTGCCGCCATCAAAAACCCCCCTCTCCCTCTCCCCCTCTTCTTCTTTTCCTTTCCATCTCACCTCTTTTCTCTCGTTTCAACCTCGCCTTTCTTTACTCGTTCATTGTTTCTGTCTCTCATTCACATCCGCCTCTGTTGGACTCATCGCACAGACATCATTTACGGATCGTTCGTGATCACGCCAACTCTGCCAACCGTACTCGCCCATTATGCGGGTCTTCACCTCCTTCGCGGCCTTGGTAGCCGGCACCGTAGTGCAGCACGCAAGTGCTCAGGCGGATTACGGGTACAGGCTGCTTCTCCCCTTTCCCTGCTTGGCTCTCATACTAACTTTGCTACAGAACGCATGGCGGCAACCGGGGCAACAATCCCAATGGCAACTCTGCTGGCCTTCCTGCCGGATCTCCAAACGGCGGCTTCAATGATGATCCCAATGGCAATGCCTATGGAAATCCAAGTGGAAATTCCAATGGCTCTCCTGCTGGTCTCCCTGGAAATCTCCCCGGTACAACCCCTGACATGTCTACCTGTGCTCTCCAAGTCGTCACAACAGTTTTTGTCACTGTATATCCTACGAGCCATCTTTCGCCTTCTGGCGTTATCCAGCCCAGTGACTTTGACCCTGAGCAAACCATTCATCAAACTGCGTTCCCTACCACACCCGTCCAGATTTCTTCAGCTGAATCCGTTGAAGCCGCGCACACTAGTGTCAAGCCTTTCACCACACTCACAATCGACGTTTGGGGTAGCGATCCTGATTCATCCAACGCATTTACATCTGATGTTCCGTCCGCCCCTATCTACACTGATGGCGCTTCTGATCCTGCTGAGACCTCCGCCGACTTTCCTGGTGGTTTCCCTTCGCAGACACAAGAGCCTTGGCCCAGCAACGTACCGGCATCTGAGCCTTGGGAACATCCCACACCATCAGACGGACAGGCATCTTTCAGTGCTGGACCGGTTGTTGGTTCTCCTACCGCTGTCCCCCCTGAAAATTCCGCATACGGCAATGGGGATGACTTCCCTAACATTTCTTCCAACACTGGTGGCGGACAACCATCAGACTACTCTTCACCAACTGGTACAGGTGGTGCGAACGGCAACCCTCCTGTTCAAGTGACAGTCATTGGTTCAGATGGGAAACCAACAGTCCTCGAATTCCCTGGCACCCAACCCAGCAACGGCAACGGCAATGGCGCTGGCCAACCTTTCCCCACAGTCACCGCTCCATTCTCTGGCTTCACTCCAGGCGGTGCTTCAGAAACTTCAGGCGTCTTAGCAACCGCAGGGGAGACCATGTGCACCAGCTACACCATCATCGGGCCCAATGGAGTTCCCACTATCGTCCACTCTACTTGGGTCGATTTCCCAACAGCCACCGTTGGCCTCCCATCAGGTTTCCCATCAGGTTTCCCTTCCAGCCTTCTCTCCAGCCTTCTCTCCGGCCTTCCTTCAGGCTTCCCTTCAGGATTCCCTTCGGGCTTCCTATCTGGCTTTCCTTCCAGCCTTCTCTCCGGCCTCCCAACCAACCCCAGTGTCATCACGGGCTTGCCTGGTGGACCAGTCATTGCGACACACACTGCGTTCACTGTCCTTGGCCCTGATGGACTTCCAACTGTCATTGAATCCTCCTGGCTGTTGCCCGCACCAACGAGCACGCAGCTGGGCATCTCTGGTCCGAATTCTGTCGGTGGATTCCCAAATCAGGTCACTGGCATCCCAACTCAAACTGCTGGAACGGCTGTTGGCGTGAGTGTGGATGGCAGTACAACTTGCACAAGCTATACAGTGCTGGGATCTGACGGCCTTCCAACTGTCATTGGTACCACTTGGGTCGTTCCAAACCCGACTGCCGGCGCGACTCCTGCCAACATCGTCACTGGGGTCCCAGGCCAAGTTAGCGGAGTTTCTGGTTACCCTTCACAACTCGGAACGAATGTTGATGGTGTGAATGCCATCACGACTTGCACCAGTTATACTGTCCTGGGACCTGACGGTGTTCCCACGGTTGTTGAGTCCACTTTTGTTGTGCTCGCGAGCAGCGCTCTTCCTGCAGTTACCAACGGACTGCCTCTGCCTTCTGCTCAGCCTTCTGGCTTTCCACAAGGCAACCCAAACCTTCCTGAGGGTGGTAATTTTGCCACAACTTGCATCACAGTCGGTGTTGTGGGACCAGATGGATTTACAACGCCTGCTATCCAAACCATTGTCATCCCTACCAGTGGTCTAGGCAGTGCTTTGCCTGCCCAAACCAATCTTGGGTACCCTTCTCTTGTACCTGCGCAAACCGGTCTTCCTCTTCCACAAGGAGGCCTTTCTGCTACTCCTGCTGGAAGTGAGCTTTTTACCACCTGCATTACGGTTACCACAGTAGGACCAGATGGCATGGCAACGCCTGTTGTTCAAACTATTGTCGGTTTGCCGAGCGGTGCAGAGCTTGGAGCCACTCTTCAGCCTTTCCCATCTAGTGGATTGAACCCCCAATTTTCGAGTGGGAGTTTGATCAACCTTCCTACCCTCACTCAATACGGATCTTTGGGAACCGGTCTGCCAGTTGTTTTGCCGCCATCTGCAGTGGTTTCTGGCCTTGCAGAACCAACTGGGACTGTCACTGGTACCCGCACTTCGACTTTTACTGTCACCAATGGTCCTGATGGACGGCCTGTTACTCTCGTTCCGTACGGTGACGAGTGGAACAATCAAGCTCCAGTGTTGGAATCTTCGCCGCTGTCATAGAATGCCTATGGCTCGCTTCCAACTGGCCCATCGCATCTTGCAACGGCTCTCCAAACTAGCACATGGACCAACGTCATACCCGAGCAAACTACCACCTACACGATCAACTTCCCTCTTACTACCATGGCGACTGTTACTCTTCCCAATCGACGTGTCATGCGACGTCAGCAAGAGTAAGTCACTGATGATCTACCTATATACAATCTCTAACCTAGCATAGGTCTGTAACGTCAGAGTTTGCATGGGACAACTCTAGCTCTGTGCTCTCCTTTCCGGCCTTTAGTACCCCGAGCCCCTTTACTCCCGTTCTTCCTTCTGTAACAGATTCTGTGCCACCGCAAGCTTCTGCTGTGGATGGATCGAGTTTCACCCCCATGTGTCCCACTGGTGGAAAGATTGGCAATTTTACACTGGACGTAAGTACATCATGTGCCTCTCACCCACCTGTTATGCCCATCGCTAACTTGAATAGTTTGATGACACCAAGGCTGGTCCACTCTTCAACCCTTCTCGCGATATCTGGTTCTCTCAAGGGTTTCTCATCGCGCCCCCATCGTCTCAGACCTCTCAATCTTACAGTCCTTCGTCCGGCGGCCAGCTTGTGGAATTCATGCCACCATCCCTGCCTTTGTCAGCTCATTCTAACGTGGGAGACACTGCTGAGATTGGTGTTGGTCCAAATGCTCCGAATCACTGCTTCAGATTTGATTTCCAGGGCGCGAGTCTTGGCTGCGCGGCAGAAGGTGCCGAAAACTGGTGTGACTTTGAAGTTTCAGCATACCGCTACAACGACGTTTCACAAAGAGAGGAATCAATCGCCTGGTCTGAGACAAAGCATATTCCAGCATGCCCTAACTTCCCCCATGGGAACTGCCGGTTGACCCCTGTGTCATTTGATGGCTACACGAACATCACGTCGATTCTGATCAATCTACGTGTTGGTAATGAATTGCGAGTCTGGTGGGGAGATGACTTTAAATTCGGCTGGAACGACAATGGTTGTGATGCCGCGGCTTGTCGCGCGAATGCTCTTCCTCAGCCCGTCAAGCGTGAAGTTATCGAATCAGCCGCCCGCCGAGGAGTCTGGCATTGGACTCCGCGTGGGCTGAAGCGAATGGATGACGGATATATCTGGGAATCAGTATAATAGCCATCATTTGATAATTTCGGAGGGTAGTTAGGTGCGATGAAATGCGGGGGGATAATATTTGCTGTTTGTTTGTTTGTTTGTTGATGGGGACAATTTGAACCTAAATTTCTTGGCGAGCAGCATAATGTGGTTGTAGCTGCAGTATCAGATGTAATGACGAACAGCAGTGGGATGGGGGCTGAGTCATGTAAATCACATTGTTATGACAAAATCAATGGACATTTCTGACGAGATTCACTCCAAATTCGGTGCTAGTAGGCTGATGTGAAGACTCGGTCGTAAACAATGAGAGAAGCCATGAGCATATCACCGCCTTGCCTCTCTATGTAGACGTGCTCTTGACAATTGGGCACAAACGCGAGTAATCTTTTCGTTTCAAATATTGGATTGTAAAGGCAAGGGCCCGCGACTCTTTACAAGGGAACAAGGACGTATAGGGAGTGCATAATGTATATAGATGCTATCTAACACTAGACCGAGTGTCTATGGAGCGTGCTTATAACAAGCCAAGAGGGGATTTCCTGTTCCGACAGGGGCTGGTCTCTGGTTGAACCAGGTAGACACAGCATCGACATCTCTGCTCCTGCGTCCCATTGCACCCAAAAATGGGCATGATTCGTCCCAGGGGGTACAGTCGGCGTCACACGCTGGCAGATCCGAGGGGATGGTGCCAGACTCGAAGTAGTCGGCTACGACGTTCCTGGTGCATTGGCTGGGGGCAGAGGCCACGGCGGAATGGCCCATGGCCTCCTGGACGAGGACTCGGGCGCCGGGGTGTTGGTCGGCCATGGCCCGGGCGGCTCGCAGTGGCGTGACGGGGTCAAGTCTGTTGGAGAGGAACAGGATAGGGGCTGCGGGAGTGCCGGGCCGGAGGGACGGATCCGGATCGGGGGTGGTAAAGGGGCCGTTGAACCGCCAGTTGGGGCGGATGCGCCAGCTTGAGCATGGAATGCGGATGGTAGACCATTCGGCGCCCAGGATGTTGGAAGTGTCCATCTGGTTCTTGACATACTTGTGCCAGAAGGCGACGCCCTTGTGGGAAACGTCGTCGCCATCGTTGCAGACGACGGCGTTTTGAGCCTCGCTCGTCTCGATCGGCAAGGCCTCGTCACCTAGGGGGCATGCGTCTTTCATGCGAGGCACCATGCCTGCTCCCATGGCCCAGATGGCGATGTCTGTCAGGTCTCCGGACATGAACTTGTCGAATATTTCCGCAAGCCCCTTGAATCGCTTCAAAGGTGCATAAAGAACCAGGCCGGCCAGCAGTCGAATGTCCCAGCCAGTGACGATAACGACGTCTCCCGAATCTGCCAGCACAGCCTTGGGCGTGTGATCCAACTCTGAGAGGAAAGCGTCAAACCGACGGCGTATGTCGGATGCTCCGTGAGCGTCCGACGCCCGAACCAGGGCGCAGACTTTGGGACCGGCAGCGGCACAGCCCTCAAAGAAGTGATCAAATATCTCATCTGCATCGACGGTATTTGTAAGCCAGCCCTAAGATAGAAAGAAAAACGGTTAGCAAAGGTGACAAGAGGGTCTTTTTGGTATGAGAAACGTACTGGGCCCGTTGTGTAGTCTTGAATATTGCAAACCCCATCCAGGATCAAGCGACCAACACGGCCGGGAAACATGGAAGCAAAGTAGTTGCCTAGGACGGTTCCATAGGAAAATCCAATGTACTGAAGACGCGGAACATTGCCAGGTTCGTCGTGAAGCTCGGCCGACTTCCTCTTGGGAGCTGATCGCCTCTTAAGCTCTCCTCCCATGTCGGAGTCGTACGTGTCTGGTGCTTCGTACCCTGTAGGTTTCCGGACAGCCTCCCTTTTGCGCAGCTCGTCGATTCTGTCCACCATCTCGACCATGTCGCGTGCGACGTTGGGCGTTCCGACAAAGGCCATGGCGTCCTCGGCCTCCTGGCAGCGCTGGCCAAAAGCATCCATCATGGCAAGGCTGTACGCAATGGTGCTGTCGCCCTTGATGAGGGCGCCGTTGCCGCGGGTTTCGAGCAGGAAAGCGTCTCGCGCCAGCAAGTTGCCATTGAAGCAGTCGGAAGCGGGAGTCGTGTTGCCAACACCACGAGGGTCGAAAGAGACAATCTCGTAATGGCGGCGTCCGGGCTTATCGACCGTGTACTGAAGATAACGGCCAAACCTGAGCATGAAATCAACGCCGGAGCCACCAGGTCCTCCGGGGTTGGTGAAGATGGGGCCGCCAAAGGCAGGATCGTCGTCTGGCACAACAGCGGGCAGCTTGATCATGGCAATGGTGGCTACTCTTGTGTCTGTCTCGTTGAGCCAGTCAAGAGGCACCTCTAGGCGAGCGCACTTGTATTCACCATAGCAGTCGTGATACTCGAGTTCATCGCTGGGCTTGATGTTTTCCCATTTGAAACGGACATTGGCCGAAGCGTTGACTCCCGCAATGGCCAGCACGGAGCAGCATCCTGCCGCCAGAAGACGCGAGCAGAGCTTCATGGCGATGCCTGCAATTCTGGCAGTTAAATAGCAATGCTGAATTGGTCAGTCGTCGTTGAATATAATGATATCAATGAGAGGTGAGGAGAGGAGAGGGGAGAGAGGAGGAAAGATGAATAAAAGAGGGCAAAGAGGGCAGCAAGTGTAGACATGACCTACCTCGCCCAGCCGGGAAGCAAAAGCAGCACGGCAACGATAGACGACTAGCAGCCAAATGCTATAGGCTGTCGAGTTGTTTGCTCCCACCGGTGCAACAGCCCTGAGATTATCGGTAGCAGCACAGGCTGGGGACTGTGACTGGCTTGCCGCTATCAATCGCCGTGCATGGTAGGATCCGAGCCCACACACGCAGGGCTGCAACATGTACATGCACAGTATCGAGCCATGTCCTGATCCAGGCAGATAAAGCGATCGTGGGGGATTGGCGGAAACGAGACGAAGAGGGGGGGTTCGGTGCGGATTTGGTACCCGGCTTGGCCAGGCAAAAGTTGGTGTGTTCCCGCTTGGGGAATAATGCAGCGCTGAGGCCTAGGCCCGAAAGGAAATGGAAGCTGATGGTATCGCTGGGGGCCGGCCAGAGGAGATGCGACATGGTTGGGGAAGGGATATGGAGATATGAAGTTTGCTTTTATTGATCACATGTGCAGATGCTTGTGCTACTCCATGCGCATGTAGGTTATGTTAGTAGGGATATATCGTGACTGACGGCTTAGGTTGTTGCTTGTTTTGGACAAAAAAACGTGGCAGAACAATGGAACTTTTTGCGACAGCCGGTAGCACAATTGACTAGTAGTCAGGTATCTACAGAACATCTGCAACACCTTGCACTGCACTTGGCAGACTCAGCTCTCCCTGCATGTCCATCATGTATTAGTCACATGTGGGAGCAAAAGAGGAAGATGAGAAAGAACAAGTCTTAGCGGGAAAAAAAGAATTAGTTGCACATGACTCGGAACATTCAAAAAAAATACAAAAATAACACAAGTAATATATATACAAATCACGCTCAAGGATACATTTACAGAAGGGGGGGGGCGTTCCAGACACAAATCCCGATCCCGTCGTTCGCTGCGGTATATCACTATAGCATGTATTGAAAACAAGACAAAGGAGGAAAAAAAAGAATACATTGTATAAACCCAGCGCCAAGAAGTAGGCTTTTTAATAGTCGTTTCAACCAGTCACTTTCCCTCCCTTCCCCCTCCCCTCCCTGTGTTTATTATCTTGCCGAATTCGAATGTCGTTTTTTTGGAGACATCATTTGCTTCACTTGATGGAGAAAACAAAAGAGTTCAAGTCAGCTCACCAGGCAGAAATGGATGCGCGCTCGGTAGATGGAGTGTGATGTGTTTGTGTGCTGGGAGGCGCATGCGTTATGCATGTATCCAACGTTTTGTATGCCAGTGTCTAGCTTCCCTCCCCTCTCCTTTCTCCTCTGTAAACACGCAAATGTATGCTCTACGACAAGTAGACGGAACAATGTCTACATGACAACCTGTAGACTTGATGTTAGCTGCTTTCATCACATGCCTCATATACGGCAGAGTTGGGCGTCTACTTACACAATCGCCGTCTTGTTTGCCCTGCGGAATTCCCATGTCTTCAAACGTTGCGGGTCCTTGCTTGCCTGACTGCTTGCCCTTGGCTGGAGGAGAAGCTGGGCCTGGGCCAGGGCCTGGTGCAGGACTTGAGCTGTGCTGAGGAGCAGGTCCCGGAGGAGCAGTGCCAACTCTGTTGGGACCCGGTTGGGGTCTGTTTCCAGGGCCTTGAGGCCCGGGTCCGGGTCCATGTCCGGGAGGGGGCCCTCCGGTCTGGACTCTTCCTGGTGGTCCACCTTGGCCGGGGAGAGACCCCAACCTTTCTGGGAAATGACCACCCGGGCCTCCTGGGCCCCCTGGGCCCCCGGGACCGCCTGGACCTCCGGGACCGCCTGGACCGCCAGGGCGGTACTGTTGATCGGGATGTCCATCTTGTCGTGATGAGGTTCGAGGAGCAAACTGCCCGGGCTCTGGTCCTCCATGAGGGCCGCCCATCGGGCCTCCAGGACCACCATATCCCTGGGGTGGTTGGTTCTGCATGCGGTTCCCGCTGTGGGCGCTTCCAGGTCGGCTGTCTCCTGGGTATGGGCGTCCCTGGCCAGGTCCGCCTCCTGGCGGTCCGTAGCCTCCGGGACCATCGGGCGGTCCGCCTCTGCCACGGCCGCCGCCCGGCCCACCAGGCGGATACATGTTGCCGGCTGGCTGTGAGCCCGGCATCGGCCGCGGTGGACCATTTCCTTGTGGCCTGACACCAAAGGCGCTGCCTGGCCGGTCTGCTGGAGGGCCCTGGTTCGGAGGGTAATTGTTGTTGAGCCGGGGTCGGCCATCGTCGTCTGGATAAGGCGCGTTCCGCGGCGGCTGCATCCGATCGTCTACGGGATAAGGCGCGGCAGACTGGGAACGCATGGGTGGGGCGTTTGGATCGACGCGCATGTTATAGGCCGGCTGTCGATCAGCCGCATCGACAAAAGACGCCCTGGATGGCTCGGCAAAGCTGTTGTTCTCCGTCACAATTGTGGGACGCATGCCCGGTGAGGGCAAAGGCGAGACTCGCGAGTTGCCAACTGATGTGACGAGTTTGGGCAGTGGTGCTGGGCCATCGCCTTCACTGAGCGTGGGCATTGGATTATTTTGCTTGTTGAATCGATCGGGGCGCTTGCCTCTCATAGAGCCGTGCTGAGACTTGATTCGTCCTAGGGTGGTTGTTTCGTGATCCTGCTTGGAGAGGCCGCCACCCTGGCTAAGCGACTCTAATCTACCGACGGCGTCCTTGTTGCCGTGGTCAGCCGCCAGTTGGTACCACCGCTGGGCTTCAACAACGTCCTTGTTGACGTGGATACCGATTTCGTGGTAGTAGCCCATGGCAAACTCGCCAGTGGGGAGCTTCGCGGACGCTGCCTCGTGAGCATACTTGAAGGCCAGCTCTTCGTTCTTTTTGAAGACACCCTCATAGCCAAAGAGGAACCATCGACTGACGCCAAGGGCGGCTTCTGGAATCCCCTGCTTGGCGGCCAAGCCGTAGTAGTGTAGGGAGTAGGAGGGATTAAAGTCGCATCCCAGCTGGCACAGCTCGTACGCCTGACCCATTTTGAGCTGAGCCTTGGCAAAGCCAAGATAGGCCGCCTTTTCGACATAGACCTTTGACGTTTCGATGGCATAGGGCAAGATGCCTTCGGGTATGCTGATGTCGGGCAGGTCGCGTCCGATGAGCATGCCGTAGACGTAGGCACCCTGAGGAGCGTCCTCATCCGCACTGTCGGCGGCGGCCCGGATGCGCTCCAGGCCTCCTTGGTAGTCCTTGGTCTCGCCGTGCTGGCCCAGGAGGCTCATCATGCCCATGCGGTACAGGGCGGCCGAGTCCTTCAGGCTGAGGCCCTTGTAGTAGTATTCCTTGGCCTTGGACATGTCGTTGGACTGCTCAAACAGCATGCCCATGCGGTAGACGGACCGTGTGCTGCCCAAGTCGCTGGCCTTCTTGTAGCCCGAGTAGGCCTCGCGCTTGTCGACGCGTTCGCCAAACTTGCCAAACTCGAGCCATTTGGCGCGGATGTAGAGGGCATCTGGGTGTTCCTGCTCGGCCAGGTATCTGATGATGTTGACTGCGTCGTTGCGCAGCTCGTGCTCCTTTCGTGGGGTTGGGGGGCGATTACCGCTCTCGGCCGCCTCTCTGGCGGCGGCGTCCATGGAGATTTCGGCCCAGTTGAGCACATCGCGGGCCCAGGTGATTTGCATGTTGACGTTTTGCGAGTGCAGCACATGGTTGCGCGCCTTCCACAGGATGTTCTCCTTCTCGTCGTCGGCCGGCGGCACGTTGTCCCCCACGACCTTGGGGAAGGGCGAGAATGAAGGGGCGTCTTCGTCCATGTCGGGCAGCCGTGGTGTCCGCGTCTGGCTCTGGCTCTGGCTCTGGCTCTGGCTGTTGCTAGGGCTATGACCGTAGCCTCTGATGTCGGGCTTCTGGCCGGTGTAGGTCGACAGCGAGGGCTCGCGGCTTCTAGTATTGTAGTCGTGGACTTCACGGGCTTCCAGTTCCATGCGCTGCAGGTCCTCCTGCATGTTCTGCGGCACCTGAGGGGTCACCCTAATCGAAAGGATCAAGACGAGAACGTCAGCAGCAGCCCCACCTCGAATGGCTTAAGGGCTCCATTCAGCCTCTGACAAGGTCCAGCCTCATCCAGGCGAAATGGGAGATAGGAGGGACATGGAGGGAAAAAAAAAGGACAAGGAGGCTTAGAGACAGGGATCTGGGAGTGGAATAAAAGGAAACCGTCGGGGTGGATGTGGATATGAATGTCTGATGGCTTACCGCTGAGGCGACGGCGCGACAACTTCTGGCATAAAATAGTCATCGTCGCTGCCAGGCACGAAGGTGGCACCGAGTTTGGAGGCCATGGCTTCGGGGGGTTACGAGACACAGAGCCTCGCCGTTCTATAGTACGTGTATGGATGTGCGGGATGCGGCTTCTAGAGGATCGGTGGGTATGTATTTTTCGAGCGGCGTCTGCACTTCTGCAGCGGTTGCAGCGGTGCAGCGAGTGCGAATGGCGGGATTCGGGCCTCGAACCCTGGTGCGGATTCGGGTATAATAATCAAAGCAAGCAAATCAGACGTCCCAGTACTTTGTATAAATGCGCGCGGGAAGCCTGGAATTATGTACGGCGCACGTCTTGAGGCGGTGCACAGGCTAGAGCGGAAAAGGGCCAAGCGAACGGCCGGATTTTTTCTTCGTCTCTTTTCCTCCTGCTTCCCTTTTTCTTCGTCGCACAAGGGGTTGCGTGGCCACGAAGCAAACGGCGCCTGGGATTGGGGGGGGATGAAGAGAGGGAGAGAGAGGGAGAAGGGGAGAAAAGAAAAAACGAAGCTCTCGTCAGGGACTGCGCCGTTGATATCGAGGCTGAGGTGTTTAACACGGACTCTCTTGTTTGGAACAGTGAGCTATAATTAACTCCCAGGCTAATACAGTGTGGCGATGCGCCTCTGGAAGTCTGAGGCATGGCACGCAAATCCTCACGCGCCTGCTGACCTGCAGCGGGCTTAGACGGCGGGCTTCGTAGCTAATAGTGGCTGTTTGTTTTAGGGGGGGCATGTAAGATATCAAACATTGATAGCCTCTGATTTATGTCCTCAGACCGGGTATTTGTTCATTTGAGGCATCGCGAGTGCCATGACTATAGTATTGTCTCCTAGGTAGACACGTCAATATGCATGGACCTGGATCTGCCTGCATTGTTGGTTTTCCTTACAAGGCCAACAACAGCTTGCTTGCTGGCCTCGTCTCCCTTTCAAGCCTGGACGGGGTATCAATCAAATTACTGTCATCTCCAATAACTTGCACTAATGCCTGGAAATAATGCATGGCATGGACCCAATATCGTTCGTTGAACCAGTGCCAAGCTAGATAAGGAGAAGAAACGAAACCAGCGGACGAATGCGCCACCGTCTGTGCCTTGGCTTGGACTGATGGCATCACGAATGCTACCCCATGCCACTCCTTGTACCGCCTGTCTTGCAGTTTATACTACCTACCTTGCCTGTACTCCGAAGACTCCGCCGAGCCGAGGCCATTTTCTAACCGTTTGGCTCGACATGGAGCTTGAAGATGGTACTATGGGTTTGATCTATTATAGGCATTGGCAGAGCTGACACGGCGATCCGCCATGTGACATGTCAGTGCATGTCCTGATCTTCCAATCTGGGTTTCTGAGATCAATGGATGTAAATGTCCCTGTATGTCGCTACAGGTAGTGTGGCTGCTGTGCCGCGAAATCACATGCGCCTAATTGATGCCACAGCGGTAACCAGCGCCACTTTCCCCCTGGAGCTTTGAGCTGGCCCCTCCAATCTGGCGAGACGAGGCTCCAGACACTCCAAACGACATTGCGACAACCTTTTCGCCCACCAACCATGGCGACGACGCTGCCAGATGCCCAGGCCATTGAAGAGCCCTCGTACATTGACTACGAGACGTTCCTGTCTCCCGACTTCGCACCCGCTTCCTTTGCCAACTCCCTCGTCCTCGCCACCAACAACCCCGACGACTCCCCGCTAGATCTCGCAACACCCTTGTCACGGGTCCTCTTTGACGCTCAAGAGATCGACTCGCACATTGACCTCCTCACAACCCGCTCCGCCGTGCCCTTGCTGCAGTATACCCAGTCGCAGACGCAGGCAAGCAAGGCCATTGTGGCCCAGCTCGATGCCCAGATCGCAAGCCTAAACGACAGCTACAAGCAGCTGGAGAAGGAGGTCATTGATAAACATGCAGAGGCGGAGGAGATACGGCAGGTCGCATTGCGCCTGTGGGAGACGCTGAGGCTGGGGAGGGCAATGGGAAGATGTCTGCAGCTCGGGAGACAGCTGCAGGTCCAGTTCTCCGAATTGGGCGGCCCCAGCACGGGCAAAACCGACTACGGGGCGCTTGTTCGATGCTCGTACACGATCCTTTCGCTGCGTGAAGTGCTGGACAGCAGGGCACCGGGAGAGGAGGGCCATGGGCTCGACAAGCTGAACGCAATCAAGAACCTACAGGACACGGTCATTGTGCCAATAGAGCGACGCATAACGGAGGTGTCTGAGCGCCTGATTAGGGAATTCGCCATCCCGAGCAGCATCACTTTTGCGCAGAGCGAGGAGGCACGATCACGGCTGACCTCCGCCATGACTGCGCTTTATCTGCTGTCCCCCTCTATGGGTATTCAGCCTGACAAGTGGTCCCCAAGGCTGCTTTTGCAAGCCCTCGATACCTATGTTCGTTCTGCGCTCCAGGGAAGCACCGCATCGCTCTCACGGTCTCTGGGGCAGCTCCCCACGCTAGACAAGTCTCTCGCCGAAGTCGTGGCCCATTGCCAGAACATTGCCTCGCTCGAGTTGATCCTCGAGGCTACCGAGACTCCAGCGCACCCCTTCTTTCCGGCTCCCGCGAAGAAGAAGCAGCACAGCCTCACCCAGCTGCTGCTGTCTCGCTTTGAAACGAGCTCTCTGATTTCCTACTTTTGGCGCAGCATGGCGAGTAACATTTCCGCTCGCGTTCAAGAGATTGCCAGTCGAGGAGGTATTGTGGCTCGCACCCTACGGACGAATAAGAACGTTGTTGGGGATGCCATTCGGCAGGCGGTTGTTAAAGGGGGGCAGACGCCAAACGTCTTTTCCAGCGGCAAGAAGAAGCCCAGTGTCGAGACGACCTGGGATCGAGAAATAGCCGTGATGATGGGGAGCGTGCTGAACAACATTGGGCGATGATATTTTTTTTTTTGAAAGCCATGTGTATGTGTGGAGGGGGCGTGTTTGGCAGGTATCTACAGTAGGTTCCATTGCTCACTTGGCATGCGTCGATGGATTTGACGATTTGGTTCAACCGAGCAAAGGATACCCATGCATATAGATTTGGGCAATGGCCGCCATGTTGTACAACATGAAGAGCAAATGGAAAAGGAAAAGTAAATGACGAATAATACTGTATCAAAGATTCAGTCTCTCAGATTCATACTTGGAAAACGACGCTTCTGTGTCTTCGGGTCCATCTTCCCCGCCTCTCACTCACTGCCCTTCCATTAACGCTCTATGCTCTTTCAAGATCCAATGCCAATGCCAATGCCAATGCCAATGCCAATGCCAATGCCAATGCCAACGCCACGCCAAGTGATGTTCTATTCCTTTGCCCGTCAGTATTCATCTGGCGGCCCGGGCCAGCTCCCCTCGGGCACCGGCATTCTGGCTGATCTTGTATAGATGTGCCTTGCATCCTTGAGGCTCAGGTTTTCCATACACCCTCCCTTGACCGTCAGCGTCGACCGTGAAGTCCTGTCGGGCAGCAGGCCTCGGTGGATGACCCGGACACCGCACGTCTTACAGAAATAGCACTCCAGCGTGCATCCCGAGTCGGTCTTGCGAGTCCACATGCCGACGTGAGGCCGAATGCTCTCGGGGAATGGGAGCATGCCCTCAACCGGGAAGACGGCGGAGACGCCAAAGGCCGACGATGACTGTCTCTGGCACTCGAGACAGTGGCATACATCGACTGCGAGCGGCTTGGGGAGCACGGCCCGAAAGGAAATGGCTTCGCATTGGCATCGAATCATGGGGTTGGACTCCATTTGTCAGATGGTACAGTAAAGCGGGACGACTAATGGCGAGCTACTGTACTGTACAGCTGCGAGCTTAACCGCTTGTGCGTGAATTGAATAATACGGTGTGTCTGTGTCTGTGTGTCTATCTGGAGAGTCGCAGTATATATGGAGTACCTGGTTTTGTAGGTCAGACGGAGGAACTTTGGAAGCTGTATGCAGCTGGATAGTGGGAAAGCCGTCCTTGTTTCTTTTTGTAATTGGAGATGAGTACGGAGTAGTACCAAGGTTGTCAAAGTTGACGGGAGATCTGGGCTACTGAAGGGCGTATGCTTTTAAGCATTGGCGCTAAAACGCACTTTAAATCGATCATGACACTGACAACGGCCATGACGCGCTTCCCCCAAATGAATGAACGGCCGGTATATTAGAGATGTAATACTTGAATACAATGCAATGCCTTGAATTTAGAATTTTCTATCTTTCATCTACTATTAGATTACATCTCAATGCCATTGTTCAGCGTGTGCATCATCAATGATATCATACCTTGACTGAGCACGGAAAACACCGCGATCATATTTTTTCTCGCATCCTCCAATGGAAGGTGAATATCGTTATAACGAGAAAAAGCTGCAACGGTGTGCGCGGCTTTTCAGCGTCCCGGCTGCGGCACCGCCGGCAATCGTCCCCAGCGGCCCTTGTAGCCAAACCCGCCACGCCCCAATTGCTCTACTCTAATTCGCATTAAGCTTCTTGCTTTCTTTTCCTTCTCCATTCTTCTAACCCAACCCCCTTTTTTCTCTTTATTCTTATTCTCTTATGCTCTGCTGTTGTTGATTCCGTCCAAGAGTGCGACGGGCGTCGCTGACCTGAAATCCTCCCTCGAGATCACTGTCCGTGATTGGAGGAGGCAACAACAACCATTCGTCGTCGAGGAGACTCTGGAAAACTCGGCGGCGCGAGGCCCGCAACCATCCATACAGCATGGTCCGGTACGAGATCTTTGATGCCCGGGACCTGCTGGCCTTCCCCGGAGGCGACAACAGCACAGACACCGTCTTTGGGGGCGTCCACTTCAACCTCACCACCCTCGAGCACTGGAACTACACCTACTACAGCAATGGCACCCTGTCCAACAACTCCCGCTGCTATCTGACGTACGAGCCGTACCAGCCCCAGCTTCTCATCAGCAACGGAACCTTTATCAACGCCACCAAGTGTTACAGTGCCGTGGATCCAATTGGCGCTCGGGGCTACGTGGGAATTGGCTTCGCGGCCGTGTATGCCGTTGGCCTCATGCTCACGCTCACTGCTCTGGCCAAGCATGGCAGGCTGTATCTTCCCAAGGAGAAGCGCTTCTATCCAATTGGTCGCCGCTGGCAGTGGTATTGGGCTTGCTTTGTTTGCGCGTGCGCCTTGATCAGCCTGTTTACCAACATCGATATCGACCGTTACCACGTCGTGGAGCTTCCCATCATCGTCACTTCCTTCTTCTGGTTCCTCATCTGCCAGGGAACCGTTGCGCTGGTCTGGGAATCGGTGAGGCACTGGGGAAGCTGGCAAGAGAGGCAGTTCATCGACCCCAATCCCTTTGTCTACCGCACCGACGACCGGCGCGCAAAGATTGAGTTTTATCTGCCCTTGTGGTTCTATTTCTGGACCTGGATGGTGAGTTTCCCTTGCAATGCTGTCAAATAGCAAACCTACGCAAGGTCAGTTTCTTATCATGCCACGCGCTATAGAACTTCTTCCTCGTCGTGCCTCGTGGCTGGTCGTTTGTGGAAATGCAACGATCCCCAGAGCAAACCATAGCCAAGGCGATTCCCACTGCTACTGGAGCGCGATTCAAGGCGGGCGCTTTCTGCCTTGTGATCGCTTGGGCTACAATCGTCTTTTCGCTTCGCCACTCAATCTACCACTACAAGCCGCGCAACCGTGGAGTGGTGAATCGTACATTGGGCCTTGTTCGGGCCATTCCGCTGCGCTTCGTCTTGACCATTCCTCTCACCGGCGCTCTCGTTGCTTACCAGGTGCTCATTTCCTTTAAATGGACCTTTTCCGTCATGCGCTACGGGGGAATCGTGCCAGTCATATTTGCCTGGGGCTACGGCCCGTCTTTGCTAATCATCTTTGTGCAAGTCGCATATGGGTTCGCAAGCCCTAATGAAGACAAGGCCCTGCTTGCGCAAAGGCGAGAGCGGGGTGACCTCATTGATCGGGAGCTTGGCATAGTCAAGAAGCCGGCATGGTGGAAGCGCGTTCGGGGCGATCACCTCATGAGCATGCGGGACAAGATTTCCCAAAACGTCAACGAGGTCGGAGGCAAGCGCGGACTCAGGGCCAGATTCGAAGATGAGGCGGAAAGAGAGCAAGACGACGCCAGAAATGATGGCATCGAGATGAACAGCATGTCTCAAAGGAACAATCCTCGGGTCGATAGGGCTGGTGTTGCGGGCTTGTCATCCACGGGGCCAGGTCGCTACAATGGAAAGTCTGAGCGCCGGCAGAATGAGCGAATGGTCGAGTCCGTTGCCGGCGTGCTCTTCCCCAACAGCCCGAGCGATATAGCAGCTGCCGAGAGGTATCGGAGGATTGTCGAAATCTCGCAGGACGGGCCTCCACCCTACCGGGACGAAGATCGGGGTCGCTCGTCCCGACATGGGGCAAACAATGGGCAGAGGAACGGCAGCACAGATACCACAAACTCGATTGCCGCCCCGCCCCAGCAAGTGAGAAGCATGCTGGACGTTTGAACTCTTTTTTTTTTTAACGACTGCTTTACGGGACGGCCAAATTGAACAAGTATTAATGAGTAAGTTTTGAAGATGACTAGAGTAATGACCAACTTGATGTGGAAATGGAAAACTCCAAGATGGGCCTGACGACAGCTGTTGCATGCTGCTCGATTCGGGTTGGGTTAGGGGTGGTGCTTTCATGATTATATACATGCACGACGCCGTACATTTAGATTTTGGATGAATGAAGCCTGGAATCATGACACGATGCATCCTGCATGAGTAGTGACTGAGGTGTAATCCTATTATGCATACACCACCATGAGTGATGCCGGTCCTTCTTGATACTACTAGTACAAACACCTACCTGTAGGTAGGCGTGGATGGCCAAGGCTCAATCTATTGATGGTTCCTCGCGCACGTGAACTCTCGAGATGCAGGCTTGCCACCCCCTTCTTCCTGCATCTGCATTGCACTACATGTGTGTTTTCAATAAACGCACATGCCAATCCTTGGCGGCTTCCATTGTCCCAGTTTTTGCCTTTTTTCTTCCTTTTCTCTGCTCGTGTCGCACTTGTTTTTGCCGGGGGCCTGCAAGAAAGCATACAGCTCATTTGGCAAATGTGCAACCCGTATGATCCGCCGTGGTCACATGCATTGCAAAAAACCAATGATGTCAGCTCCGAAGACTCCCGTCGAGCGAGATGGAGAATTCGGGGGGGGGTGGTGGGAAATGGGTGGGTAAGAAAAGGAACTTTGATGGATTTGGGATGGGATGGGCAATCAATCTACCGGGACCTGCCAGCATGCCAAAACACCTTTTTCCTTTGGGTACCTTGTTTAGCTCGAAGCCTCGTGGTCAGGTCGACGTTACAGACCGGCTGCGGGTTTCCCAAGTAGAGTTTCCGAATGGACATTGGCTGATGAACCATGTTTCTGTTCGTATCGATTAAAGCCAGTTCGGCATGTATACGACCTTTCTACCATGTATGAGTTTGCCGTTCTGTTTATCTACTTTGACCATTTGGCTACGTATTTTGTAACTTTTTACCCTTTGATGTTTGGATGCTGACGGTGCGGGTGTTTCTTGTAACATGTTTTTGTACCACCGTAAGCGGACGCCAGTTTTCTTTTGGCAGGGCCTGGATTGGGGAGAGGTTTGAGAGGCGAGCGAGTGACACAGAGCAGACAAATGGACGGACTTATGACATGGATATGATGGGCATGTTTTGTGTTTCCCTTTTGCAAGGGACGGGGTTGGTTCCATGTGCTAACCGATTGCAAAGATTTACTTGAAACCTTGAAACGCTTGGTAGCACAGCTTTTTTTTTTGCAAGTTGGCTCCGTTTGGGCATGTCCGTACCTACGTGTATGGGAGGGAGTCTATCCATCTGCCAAAGGTATGGCTATGATGCAAGCAGCGGTACCGGATATTCGGTCGCTACAATGGCGCGACCTGCTTGGACAATGCCACTTGGTGTAGCACGAGCACATTCTCCCGTGCATGTACTTGTAGCATTCGTACATTTAGCTAGTGTACTCGTACCTCTTTGCTTGATGCGGCCAGACTTGGTGCCTCGTACCTGTTGGGTGAGAGATTGTGTGGTGGGGGGTGGATGCCCGTCCCGAGGCTTCTGAGACAAACAAGCCTCTGATGATGCACATGGTTTATTAAAAGACGAGTTGATGTCCAGGGTGTTTTTGGTGCGTGCGTGTGTGTGCTTGTGTGCTGGAGGAAAAGCTCGCTTGCTCGGCACGCTCCACGCCTGCTATCCACACGTGCTCGTATGGATGGAGATGAGTATTTGATATATTTATATCGCATCGCACCGCCATGTCTACTAACACTCCATCCGTCCTGTCATGGGATTCAACATGCATCACGCAACGTACTCCGTACACAGAGTACCTATAATACGGCATATTCTTCCCCTATACAGAATAACGGCAAAAATCATCCACAAACATTCCTCCACCAATGCAAGCCATTCGATAAAATATGCTTCCTCCCTTGCCCGCGTGCACGCACATTGGGCACTTGAAACGGGAAACTCAACCTCTCGAATGTCGTCCAAAAACCGATACATCACTTGCGTGGGGGGGGGGGCTGGCGAGGATTTGTGGGCACCCCCCCCCAAGCCATCAAATGGTTAGGCGCCCACGACTAGCTAAAGAGGCTGCTAAGTCTTTTAGCGTAGGCATCGAGCCATGTGGAGAAGCAAATCCTCTGTTGAATGTGCGAGCATTTGCTAGGCTGTTTCCCAAGGGCAGACAAGGTTTGCACTACCAGCGGCCACCTTTTTTGTTTTTGTTTGTATTTTGTATTTTGTGTTTTGTATTTCCTTCTTCTTTCTGCAAATGACTCTTTGGGTGCATACGACGGAGGGGGCTCCAGGTACAAGTCAGTCATGCTGCTGCTGAAGGGGCTGGGAGGGGTCCGCTTTCTTGCTCCGTATCAGTGCGTGCTGTCGGGCTCTTGGGCGGTAATGGACCACACGAGCCAGCCAGTCAATCACATCACGGTTGGGTTTGCACGAGTAAGTTAGTACCTTACGGTAGGTAGGTACCTGCCTAGTACCTTGGCTTTTATCACAAAGCCTGCACGAGGTAGCATCGAGGTACTCGTACCTGTGTTTCTCTGGCAAGCATTGGATTGCATCAATCAATCACAGCAGAAGAATACGCCGGCGGACAGGGACATGGTACATGTAAGTAACCTGCCTTGGTGCAAAAGGCAGTAGAGACCTGCCAGATCCAGGAATGCAGAATCTCCATGCTGCTGCAACAGTCGAGGCACGGCACATGCATGCACTCCTCTGGCTACCTGGTGGGTTGTCCATTCAGTTCGCTCTGTGCTGTCGCTGTGCTGTGCTGTACTGTACTGTGCTGTGCTGTGCTGTGCTGTACGAGTACTACTAAACCATACTTCTTCAGCAGGTACTTGTGAGACGACGACAGTCTGCATGCATGTACGAGCATGTACGAGCGCAGTACCGTCAGAAAAGAAAAAAGAAAAAAAAAAGAATGGAAACATTGGCCTCGAGGGCAAAAAAGCGCCCTTCTGAGGGCCCTGGAAAGCGGGCGTCGCTAGCCATGCCGCTGGGTCCCCACGCCATCTTTCAGCAGGAGGCTTGCCCACTGGATTGCCGTCAATGTACCTGGGCCGCGCACGCTAAGGTGTGCGCAGATGACCTGTACCTTACGTCGGCCCCTCTCGACTACGTCAGTCGCTGCCACTAGCTCGCCCAAGTACCCTTGCCCGGCCGCTCTGGTGTCGAGGTACTTGCCGTCGATGGACCCGAGCAGCTTGACTTTGTGCATCTTTTTTTAGGCGCCTGCGTGGCCCTCTCGCCATGCCAGCGGAACACGCAGCAGCCAAACTTTGTGTGGCATGCCAACCACTCTGGATGCTTCCTAGCAGCCGTACTATCGACAGTTGACTTTTTTTGCTGCCCTTTCGCCCTTTGGCATGCCATTTTCCCACTTCCCCGCCTGGAGCTTATTGAGACGGCAAAAGTATGCGCAAAAGTATCGCGTCAGCCATCTCCGGCGGATCCCCCGGTCAAAAGCGAGTGAGCTGTGACGCTGCTGCGCTGCCTCTCGTCATCCTGCCGATGGCCTGGTGTGTTTCAAGCTTCTCGTACAAGTCGAGTACATGGAGCAGGTATGCGGATAGTAGCGAGCCATACGCTCGTATCGTATCAGAATCGCAGGGCGCGCGGAGCTCGCATTGCGACTACTGTACAGTACCTTGTCCACAGAGACAGAGTGGGCGAGTAGCAGGGCGCTGCCACGAGTCACATGAATGCACATTCTCTGCTGTCCGCCGGTAGCGCGCTGCGATCTGTCTGCGGTTTGCGCCTCAGACAAGGATTCCGTCCTTCCCGAAGAGGAGAGACGAAGCCAAGCCCCAACTGCGCAGCAAAAAGCTGTCTGGGCATGGACACAGTTGTACGAGTCTAGGTTCTGATGTGGCAGCTTAGAGCAAAGGTATGGTGCCTTGGCCCATTGCAGGTATCGCCAAGTACAGGCTACCTGCTGAGCATCAGCCGCGGCGTGGCAGAGGCTGCCAGATTGCCTTTGCCTTTGTTCTCGAGCAAGTCCATCTCGAGCATCCACAGACCAGGCCGTCTTCAGCTGGGTACCTGGCGGGCTTGCAGAGCGTCGTCGTTGTGCCAAAATGGCCTTGCGTATTGCCTCCCACGCAGGTACCGTATACCGGGTGCATACGGCTCGGATGCAAAGAGCGATACAAGAAACACCAGCCCTTCCGAACCTTGGTCAATAAATGTTGTGCCCATCGCTACGAGCTTGGTTGGCGCCCTGCCCTGCCCTGCCCATCCGGATCCGGACTCCACCGAGGGTCGCGCCGTCTGGTCTGGGGCAGAAACAGGCGAGCAAGCCAGAGACAAGCCATCGCCACACGGTGCCCCTGCGTGCTTCGATTTCGCCGCCGGCAAGCTCAGGGCGTTGCGTCTTGACCGTCGTCCGTCCAGGAATCCATCCGATCCGTGCGGTAACAAGGCGCAAGCAGTGGTTCGTCCGAGTATGTGAGCGAGCTGGAGCACGAGCACCGCATCATCAATAATACTACTCGCAAGGTAGGCAATCAACGAACGGCTCTTGGATATCAAATTCAAATTGTGCCTAGCGACAAAAGGTCAGCCATTAGTTGCCATCCAGAAGCACTAGCCCACCAGGCACGCATCGCTGTGTCACCGATCGCAGGGTCCGGCGGCCCCCCCCCCCCTGCCTGCTGCTGGGCTCGTCGATGCTGTCGCTGCTCTGCTCAGCTGTCGCTGCGTCCTTGGTTTCCGATTCTGATCCTGGCGATCGTCCAATGGCACGGCCGCAACGAGGTCTGCTCAGTGGCCAGGGTGGCCCGAACCTGGCCACCGTTGCTGCTACCGGAGGTGCATGGCCCAGCGCTAGATCCTTAGGCCATTGATGTTGATGCTTCAACCATCCACATCCACTCCCCACGGCCGCAACCAGCGACGCCTCAGGCAACGGACGACAAGAGGCACCAGGTTCGGTTCGACTCGCTGGACCCGACTCGACTCGACGCTGTCGGCTAGCGGCAAAGTACCCCGAGCGTGCGCAGCAGGTCACTGCCGGTGCTAGCAGCCACTACGTCCAGCGCGCCATAGCACCACTGCGGTACCTGGCCATCGCCGCACTGGTACTCGCCCGTGCCCGCCCGCAGCGCCGTCCGTACCTGGAACGCACAGCAGCTAGCCAGAGCAGAGTTGAGGCGCCATTCTAAGGTACTTTCTGTATCGTCTCACGCAGCCACTACTTTCTTTACTTCTATTGGTCATCAATCCATTCCCAGCATCTCGCAGCTCTTTGCCTTTTGCTACCCCGAAAAGCCCAAAGTTACAAGCACAAGCTTTCCGGCCGCCCTTGCAACCTTAGCTTTAGTTGCCCCCTTGTCCTTCCTGACCTTCCGCCTCCGCCTCCCTTGCTGACCTCAAACATCCCCACCATCTTTTCCCCTCCCCCTCGGCCCTACTTCAGCCTTCTTGCCCATTGCCTTGGCTCAGCAACTGCAACTCCAGCTCCAACCACCAGCTTCGTGCAATCTGCCCTCGATCCCTCGCCCGCCTCTCCAGACTGCAGTCGCCCGCCAAGCTGCCAATCTTGTCTTGCCTCGTTCGGCTTCATCCATATTTTTTTTTCGAAGCCTGCCTGACTCTTGTCTGCATCGCAGCCTTGCTTTCAAGACCAAGACCCGACCGATCCCCAAGTACGAGTACGTACAGGCAGTGACAAGCGCCACCTTGTTCTACCCTGCTCTCTTGCGTAATCGGTTCTGCGTTGCATCAACTCCTCTCGCAAACCTCCTCCCCTTCCGACTTGCACGACACTGCCCAAGTTGACGGCCTGCAAGTCTGCCGATACCACTCGCCATCATCACCGCCTGGTCGCCTCGCTGCGCCCATCATGGCGGCTGCGTTTCGCCCTGTCAACACCCCACTAGCGGCCGAAATTTCCAGGCAGGACATCATGTCACCGAAAAACTCGTCCCTCCCCCAGCACGGCGCCGCAGTCTCAGCTACAGCCCGCACACTCGCCCGACAATGGCAAGACGCCCACCCGAGCGTCCTTTAACAGCATCAACATGGCCAGCCAGAGACCCTTGCCGCCGAGTCCGTTTCCCCAAGTGACGCCTGTCGCTGAGTCTCCCGAGGATGCACTCCACCACGATGGCTCGCAGCACTCCAACAAGTCGCCCAACCGAAACTCTCTCGACGTAGACATGGACGACTCGGATGGGGACATGGTCGATGATGGTGCCGTCTCGGATGGCGAGAGCGTGAATGCGGATGGATCAAGATCGAACAAGAAGAAGAAGTCCCAGCGCTTCTACTGCACCGACTATCCACCATGCAACCTGAGCTTCACAAGGAGCGAGCACCTGGCTAGACATATACGGTAGGTCAATAGAGCGCCCCGACCTTGTTTCTTTTCTTTTATTCTTCTATTTGCGTTTTTCCACTATGGCTAACAATGCACTAGAAAACACACCGGAGAGCGACCTTTCCAGTGCCACTGCTCCAGGCGATTCTCGAGGTTGGATAACCTACGACAGCATGCCCAAACCGTCCATGTCAATGAAGATATCCCCATCGACTCTCTTGCGGCCACTGGTTCGAGATTTCAGCGGCAGATTAGGACCGATAGGGTTCGTCAGGCTGGTAACCGGGCGAGGGCTTCCACCGGTGGCAGCGCCGGTGGCCCCGTCCGAGGACATTCAAAGTCTCTCTCAACCTCTAGCATATCCAGCATCGCATCTGTGGCATCGGCCTACAGCCCCCAGAATGATCCTCGTCGCCGGCCTCCTCCTCTCGTCATGGCAGCTGATCCCCGCTCCAGGCTGTCTCTGGAATCCTACCGCAGCAGCACCGACAGTACTTTTTCCTACCGACCTCAGTCTCCCGGAGATTTCAGTACGCCGACGTCTGCCACGTTTTCAACAGCTCAAAGCAGTCCCCGATGGGGATCTAGCGTGGCGTCCCCGGCGGCGTCCCACTCGCACTCGCGATCTCAAAGCATGTACGTCGTGGGTTCTCGGACTCCCGGTCGTCGGTTGAGCGTTCCCTCGGGAGCCAATCCCTTCCAGTTCAGCCAGGTCCAACCTCCAGGCCGCTCGACCGTTGGACCCCCGCTCATGAACAGCTCTCACGCTGCTGCCTTTCAACCTCCGAATGCAAATCTGGTTTCTTCGCCAATTGTTTCGCCTTCTGTGTTTTCGGGTAGAAGAGAGTCTATTGCAAGCACAAGCGAGGAAGCATGGCGGCGGCGAACCTGGCATCCTGATAGCCGTAGCTTCGGCAGCACTGCACAGCTAAACGCCGCTCTCAGCCAATCCGGTGCGGCCAAACCCCCGCCACCCATTGCGAATCCCACAGGCCCGCAGTCCAACCTTCGCCTTCCAGGTATCGAGTCTTTTGATCCTCTTCCTCGTTCAGCCTCACCCCCGAGGCGTAACGCATCTCCCATGAGCGTCGACCCCGAACCTGCTATGCGACCACCGGTCATGGAAGCCATCCAAGCTGATGAGAGGCGAAATCTCAACATGTATGACGTCAGCTTGCAGCGCGGTTTGGGCCGTCTTGACATAGGACACAAGACTCCTCCTCGCGACAGCGCCGGGATGTGGGCATCTGAAGTCCACAAGGCGGTCCAAAGCAAAGTCGACCAGGCACGCCTGAATCCGCCAACGGTCCGATTTGAAGAGCAGCCAAGGCCAAGCCACCAGGTCCAACCTTCAGCCCCCCCGGGTCGATCGTTTCATCAGCATACCATGTCTGCTCCCACCCTTGCCAGAGAACCAAGGGGCCACGGGTGGCACCAATCTCCTCAAGACATGCGAAACCCCCATGTAGACCGAATGGTGCATCCCAACTTTACTGGTTTCGCTGGTTTTCCAGCACGAGAGCCTCAAGAGCACCCGCAGCAGCAGCATTACCACCAGCAACAGCCGCTTCAGCAGCAACAAATGCAGCAGCAGCAGCAGCAGCAACGCCAACAACAGGAGCGCTCAAACAACCCTGATTCATTGCGGCGACTCGAAGCTTTGGTGGCCGTTGCTACCAGTGAAGGCTCCAATACCGCCGCCGCCTACTAAACTGGCTGATTGATTGATTTTACTTCTTTTGATGGGAGCCTGTGCTTCTGCTGGCCCCAGTATCATGATACCAAGTACTAGTACTGCCTTTGACAATCTCTCTTCCGCCCCGAAACAAGTCATTTCAGCGATGATTCTGGCCCTTTTTATGCAACGTCTACGTTAATCTTGCTATTTGATGATATCCTTGCTTTTCTGAGCAGCCTTTGAGAACATGCTTTGATGCCGGCCTTCAATCGCTATTTTCGCATATCGGCTATGTACTTTTTGCGTCTTACTCGAAACATCGAGGTCGGGAGTTTTTTGTTTTTTTTCTCTCATCGCCACTTTTCATAACTCACGAACCACCCATGATGGAACCTGGGTTGCAGCACACAGTATGCGAACTTCTTTTTTGCATTCTCGGTCTTTCGTCAACACCGTCGCTCTCTCATATTGTCTGATAAAGTTCGCTCTTCTTTCTTTTCCGGGGCGTTTATTTTGTTTGTGACATTGTTTGATATCCTTGTATGTACTCTTTTGTTTTCAGGGAGGCTACCTGTCCATGATGAGGTGGTTTTTTTTGTTTTGATGTTTGTACCAAATGGACTGGATATGGCAGGCATCCTTGCGCAGCCGGCGCCAATTGAGTTTCACATATGAAGTGACTGAAGGACGAAAGTCTTTGCAGTGCTGGGCTACGGCCACATTATTACCGGGAGATCTGGTTCTAATGAATTGATACCCTTTGAGCTTTGACCGCGTTTGGAGCGTGTCACATCCTGTTCTTTTGCGTTTTACTATCAGGGCTTTCTTTTCGTTTATTGTTGTTGATTTGATAACTGCCCGGTGTCTTTGGGGATAGCCATGGACTTTTTTTTTACCTAGAGCCAATGCATGTTAGGTGTACTGGAGATTAAATGGGAAATTTGACAAAATCACAAATGGCGTGGAAGGTATTCCCACTGGGTGCAATCTGGGGAGTGAGTGATGAGAATGAACCAGTAACCCCAAGTTGGTTGCCTTTCCTAGCAGAGTCCAGCATCTCGTGGAAGTTGATTTGAATTTGAGAGCTATCAACAACATGGCCAGGCACCTACCCTATTTGTATAGTAGGTTGGGTATATATCTACGAGCATACGTAGGTAGATATATATATATATATATATATGTGTGTGTGTGTGTGTGTGTGTGTGTATCGAAATCTTGAGAAGTATATCTTGTAGTCGTGATAGAAGCAAGAGTCAAATGAAAGTGCTGCCTCCCAATCAAAAGAGTCAACTGGATATATATTTACACACACAAGTGTCACTCCCCTACATCTCCCTACTACTGTTTGAGATGATTCTTCTTATTTTTCCTATGAACAAGCTTCAGCTCACTACATCCTTTGCCTATTTCTCGGCAGATGAGCCATAGAGATTCTTGATGGTAACATCAAACTCCTCGGGCCGCCGCCCTAATAGCTGCTCCAGGGACGGCGAAACATGTGCGGTTTCTCCCGCACGAATGGCATCCCACGCAGTGGCCCAGGTCCGAGAGAGAGAGTTGCTCCCAAACTTTGTGGCGACCTGCGTCTGGGCGATATATTCATCCACAGTGACTTGGCGGATGGTCAATTCTCTGCCCGCCACGGTGGAGAGCAACTTGACGGTGTCGGCGAGAGACCATTCTCGGGGCCCGGTCAAGGCCACGAGCTTGTTCTTGCAAGAAAAGCCGGTTGGGTCCTGGTAGTGCTGGGCAATCAGGTTTGCCGATGCTTGGCCCAGCTCATCACGCTTGGCCCAGCTTACGCCGGGGCCGGAACCGTCGTGGGGGATGATAATCTCGGTGGTGGATTCGTCCTTCAGGTCCAGGAAGGCGGTGTAAATGGGGAATGATTCGTGGTAGAGGCCCTCCCTGATGGATGTCCACGAGAAGCTGGGGTCCTGGGCGGCGAGTTTCCGCAGATGGGCCTCGGTGTCGAGGTGGGCGCCCATGACCTCTGCCAGGGTGGTGCTCTTATCGGGCAGGGCAAAGGCGAGGGACGAGTAAAAGACGTGCTTTACGCCGGCTCTGTGGGCGGCATCGAGGGCTGGAATCTGCAGTCTTGTGCGGTACTCGTGGACGTGGCTGGGGTAGGAGATGAGGAACAGGGTGTTGATGCCCTGGAAAGCGGCTTCGAGGTCAGCGGGCGATGCTTCGTACGAGGCTTGACGAAGATGGACGCCCTGGTCCTTGTAGATTTGGGGCGTCTTTTCTGGGAAGCGGCTGATGAGGACGACGTTGGAGGCGGGCACGGCTTTGAGGAGGTGGGTGTAAGTGCTGGTGCCGAGAGCCCCAGAGGCGGGGAAGATGCCAATGGTCGACATGGTGATGATTTGAGCTGTATTTGATTGATGTCAGATTCCTTGTAAAGTGATTCAAATGGTATACAATAAGTAGTGTTGTGGTGTTTATATTGAGATGCAATTCTGTGCAAGTAGGTATTATCAATGAATCAATCGCATGGCTACGGGATTGGCTCGGGAATTCTGTCCAAATATTATATAATGTCACCGGGTTTGGCTACAAAGGTACAATGACGTATGCATCAATCCAGAATAAGATGATGAAACGGAGCAAGTGTTGAAGCTGCAGTAACAAGACGACACTCGAGAATGAAGCTATCAAAAAACCGAGTAAAGTGACCAACATCAAATGTCTACTTCGCGTTGTTTTAGGCAGTCTCCCCCCTTATTTTTAGAACCTGTTCGTTTTGTTTCAGTGGCGCAGATGCTGTCCGGAGCTCGCGGGCTTGGGAACGCGCGTGTTGAGCCTCAGCCGAGGATTAGGCGCGAAGGGGTTGCTTCTTCTCTATTGTCGTCCATGCCAGATTCAAACTGCCAACCCTGTTCATGATCCGGCTGTTTTGATGCACCAAGTGAATTGCGCAACGAGTTTTCTTTAGAGCCTTTTGTACGCTAGAGATTGACTCCCGGGGCATTCATCACCTCAGCCTTTTGCCCAATGCCCAGCGGGTCAGACTGCCAAGGCCAAGCGAGACACTCGATATGGATGGCGCCGATGCGGTGATGGCGAGAGGTAAGGGGAAGCTCCCATTTATTTGGCTGCAGACTTGGAGAAGCAAAGAGCTGACTTGACAATTGTTTTTGTCTTGGTTAAGACGCCTGGGCGTCAATTCCATCGAGCCTGCTCCAGGCCGAACTCGAGCGACGACGAGACCAGGGCGAGAGACCGCAGTGCGGCGGGCACAACTCGGGATGGTATGACACGGCTGCGCACATCTTTGCGCTGCTCCTGATTCTCGTCCTGAGCACACTCGGTAAGGCTGTTCACAGAGGGGGGTAGAGAGGCCAAAAAGGAGCTTTTGCTAATTCAGGGCTTTGCGCCATAGGTTGCGGCTTTCCGCTGCTATCCCGGAGAGCGACAACGGGGCATCGACAAAAGACAATCATATTCTACTGCCAGCACATCGGCACGGGCGTGCTTCTCGCCACGGCATTTGTGCACCTGCTGCCGACCGCCTTCTCATCCCTCGACCGACCCATGCCTGCCATACTTCTTCAGCCAGGGATACACTCCTTTCCCAGGGCTCATTGCCATGGTCTCCGCCATTGTCGTTGTGGGAGTCGAATCGTTTCTGACGCTCGGGGCGCGGGCCACTCGCATTCGCATGCGCACGATTTCTGGGACGAAAACGACGAGGCGGAAGGCGATGCGCAGGAGCTGCACATGGCCGGCGAGGGCTTGTCTGGCAGGCGCGGGCATGTGACGGCACGACGACCGGCGGACATCTCCCTGGACCACTTGGAGGCGGCAGAGGGGCTCATTGCAGGCGCCTCACCCTTGCCCCAGTCGAGCCCAGCGTTGCAGCGGCGAAGGTCTGCAGACGACGACGACGACCGAGAATCGGACCTGGAACTGGACCTGTCGGAACTCGATCCCGTCACTGCCGGGGGAAGTGCCCAGAACGGTGCTTATTCTTCGCTTGTCAAGCCCACCACACGACGTGGCGGCGAGACCTCGGATGGGAACCAGATACAGTCTCCTGAAGAGCAGAGGCGTCGGATGCTACAGTGTCTATTGCTAGAGGCCGGTATCTTGTTCCACAGTGTCTTCATAGGAATGGCCATCTCTGTGGCTACCGGCCCGGCCTTTGTCGTCTTCTTAATCGCCATCAGCTTCCACCAGTCGTTTGAGGGCATGGCCCTGGGGAGCCGCATCGCAGCTATCCAGTTCCCCAAGGGATCCATCCGCCCCTGGCTCATGGTCCTCGCCTACGGAACCACGACGCCCATCGGCCAGGCAATCGGCCTCGTCCTGCAGAGGAAATGGGACCCGAGCAGCGCCACGGGCCTGGTGGTCGTGGGCGTCACAAACGCCATCTCGTCGGGCCTGCTGCTCTACGCGGGCCTCGTGCAGCTGCTGGCCGAGGACTTCTTGACGGAGAAGAGCTACCGCATTCTCAAGGGCAAGAAGCGCGCCCAGGCCTACTTTTCCGTCGTGGCTGGCGCGGCGCTCATGGCAGCCGTGGGAGCGTTTGCTTAGCTGTCTAGCTACCTAGGTAGCGTCTTTGTGTCATTTGTGTGTGTATATGTTTGCCCAAAAAGAGGATTTGCATCTCGCGTTGATATAGTCTACATTCTTTCTTTCCTTCTTGCCCCTTGTTGAATTCATTTAGTTTATGAGCTGCCGTTTGGCGTTGGTAGGTTAGGGCGGCCAACTTTATAGAGACATGGAACTTTTCGTTTTAGCATGTAGCATGTAGCATCTACTAGGTACTCTTTAGATAAGGGGGGCAGTGTCGGAGTTTTGCGAGCAAAATATATAGCCTGTGTGTTTTTGCAGTTGTTCATTCGCCTCAAGTCTGGTCACGCCTGATGAGGTTATTTCCATGTAGATTTCACAGTGATTGACAATTGTTCTCTTTGAATGTTCTATTGATCAAGTCTTTGTTTCGATTTTCGATAAACTACCTAGGAATGTGACCCATAAGATCAAAAGCCAATATGGTAGGCCCCAGTCATAAGGCTGGGGCGTGATTCATCAAACCGTAGACGGCCCGAGAAACAAGGTTCACAACTCCTCGAGATGCTCTATTTTATGGAGAGTAGCAAGTATTCAGTACCCGGTTCTTGAAGTATTTGCTACTATTACCATTCTCTGCTACTACAGCTATATTTGTCTAGTATTTACTACTATGGCTATATTTGTCTAGTATCTGCTATTATAGCTACGTTTTCCTAGAATTCGCTATTATTCACGACACGTGGATACTGGATAGCAAAATAGGGGTGCTGAATACCTGTAGGCACTCCAATTGTATAGTAGATGTAGACATTTCGGGGAGAAATGAACGGCAAAAACGGAGCCAAGTCGCACTTTTTACTTTTCATCACGGAGGCTTGGTGGTCATGTAGAGATGGAGCTTGACAGTTGTCTTCGGCACGAACAAAACACACAAAGACGTTGCAGTATGCCCTTCACTCCTTGTTCTCATCTCTATAGCATCGTTCACACACGTTCAAAGCTTCGACACTCAGATGAACAAGCCAATAGAGATAGGTATAAAAGGAAGAAGTAATTGTGATTTAGAGCGTTGTACTTTGGAAACCTTCTCTGATACGCCGCCGTCCACAGGTAAACCTTAAGGGAAAGTGGCATATATAGAGCTTCAGCCTTGCCAGTAGCTTTTCTTTTTTTTTTCCACGGGGAGAGAGATTTATATTCTAATATACCAGCTCACCTGCAAAGCCGTTTCTTCATTCGGCTCCGAAATGGGTTCATGTTTTTCTGCCCCTGAGCCTTCGCCGCGGCGACGGCGGCGACATACACGATCGTACGTATCACCTAAAAGGAACAATAATTGATAACAGCTACTCTGGCAGCAGTATGAATACTTGTGCTAAGCATTTCTAGTCATGCCAGGTGTGTCCCGGTTCAATATGAATTCTACTACTCCACTCGAGGTGACGAAACGGTCTTGGTTCGCGAACCAATCGAGCAGCCTCCCCGATGCCAACCTCGATGCCCCCAGCATTGCGAGACCACCACGGTCTCTGTTTCGATGAATGTGAGTCCTCCAACTGAACCTCGAGATAGGCCTCGCGAGGACGCAGAGCATAAGAGAAGAAGTCTCAAGAAGAACAAGAAGAGGTCGAGCCGCCACAAAAAGAAGAAGAAAGGACATCATCGAAGCAGCAGACAGAGCAGCCGTCAGTGTAAGCAATCATCTATCCTCCACCGAAGCGAGTGAAAGAAAGACAGCTAATGATACCTCATCAAAGATACCGAAACCGAGGCCGACAGCGCTTGGACTGCAGACGACGACAACCGCTACCAGGTCGCGCTTTGGATCGGCGAGTCCTCACGGGTACGCGGCGGCACAAACTCTCCGCAAGAAGGCGGTTCTGGTGCCCGCGAGGCCGCGGAGGACGGGGATGTTTCTTCTCCCGATGGAGAGGACGGCGACGAGACTCCGACTCCGACTCCAGGGGACTCCAAGAAGCCGAAAGGGAGTTAGACCTATTCGGAATCTGTCATCAGCTGGCTCAAGGGTCAGAATAGGATTCAATAAGTAATTTTATAGCCAGCGATTGGTTCCGTCAATAACGAAAGCTTGGCCCCTTTCTTCACTCCACGAGCTGAATGAAATCAGCAATGCCTTTGTGTGAGTGTACCCTAAATCAGATGAAAAAGCACAGTCAGTGAAAGAAAAAAAAAGATGCGGATTTCTGGCAATAAAGCGTCACCAGGCCAGGCCATGACAGCTGCCAGCGCTGGAGTGGTACAAGTGGCCGTTGTTTGTCCTGCCTGCTTGCTTGCTCACCTGCCGAACCACCAGTTTTTTTTTCTCTTTTCTTTTTTCCTTTCCAAAGAGAGTTAAGAGAGGCTTCTTCATCTCAGCGTTTTGCAAAGACCTTTATCCTACTTCATCGATCCGAGTGTCGTTCATCACTGAGCTCCCTGGTTTCCAAAATGGGCTGCTGCTTTTCCAGCCAGGCATCGAGTGCCGCGTCTCACGGCGAGGACCAACGGCCTGCTACTCCTCCACAGCAGTAAGCTTAACTGATAGCCTTTGTCTCAGTCCCTTTTTCGGCATTCTTTGCGAATGCTAACCGTGACAGAACCTCACACCAACCAGGAGATGACATCTTGCCAGAGGCTATCGTTGCAACAACACCAATCGCTGCCCCCATCGCGATATCAGGGGTTGAGCAAGGGGCCGCCATTATCGATGCCATCACTCCAAACGAGGCAGGCCCGAGTTCGTCAGAGTCTCGGCGTTCAGAATCGTCGGCTTCACGGCACATTATTCTCGAGCCAACGGTCTACGTCCCTCCATCGCGGACAAACGACGTTGCAGAGCTTGATGTCACGCCTGCTCAATCTGCTGAATCTGGCGACAATCACGTCAAGAGTACATCTTCGTCAAGTTCCAGCTCAAGCTCGAGTTCCGGGTCTGGCCGCGGTTCAGGTTCTAAGTCGAGCCAGGGAGAGCAGTGAACTATAGCTATGGAAGGCAAAAGCGGTATTAGATGCGTGTCCTTTCAGAATATCCGAAAGGTTCACGGTGGTCACGCGTAGGGGTATACGGGAGGCAGAATTCTGCCTTACAATCAGCCTTTTTCTTTCTTCTCAATGGATGGTGGTACGAGGCGTTGGGGACGTGTCGGTGTCAGGGCCAAGCCTCTGTCCAAGGCAGCGAGGTTTGTTAGGCAGTCAACGGCTCGGGGTGCTTTGGTAGCAGTTGGTCACGGATAAATTGATACATTTCAGCCGTTGGATGATCCCGTTGTTGTAACCACATTTGCACGCACAAAGGGTGTCATGTCAAAGAAACGCTCGGCTCAGCCAGTCTTGGGCAGCACAAAGGAAACAAAGATGAAAAGAAGCGGTGGCGAGATACTGCTGCAAGGTACCTCTAAGCAGGTGACTTAGTACCGGAAACGGGATGGAATGTAAACAGACGGCATCTAGAAAGCAAATCGAAGCTTCCAAGCCGTCCAATGCAGCCTCGTTTATCTATTTACAGAAACTCGTGATGTGCTCCTTCTTGCCAAGCCAGCCACTTCTCTTTCATCTGGCCACTTTTTTTTGTTTTCGGAAAACTTGCTCAAACGCTCTCAAGCAAACGGACTGGACCAACAGAAATTTTCAGCCTCGCGCCATCTCTACCTATCTACATGTGCTGGAGAGGATCCAATTCCCACTCGCTACGATGAGTATTCAGGCGGCAGCTGCCAAGCAGATTCCATTAGCAGCTGGAGATACCCGATACAGCACCTCTGGCCATCCGCGCTCAATTCTTTACAGCTGCTCCAGTGCCCTCTTCGTCCTGGATCCGTGCATCAGGTGCCCCTATTCGTTCATGCTGTGCTCCCACGATAAGCGATTGAGGTGATCAATGCGCTGGCCCTATAAATACTCGACCACTTCGCCAGCTAGCACGCGGTACCTCGTTGTTCCAGCTTCATCCATCGCCTGTTTTGTTGGTTTCGAGGCCAACTTTCAGGTTCAAGGCCCTCTCTCTCGTCTTCATCATACAGAAGTTTCTTCTTCTTCTTCCCTTGGACGATAGGCCACGCAGCTCATCGAACCTGAAGCAGTCATGGATATGGACATGGGCATGTCGTCGACCACCACGGCCGCCAGCGCCAATCCCACCGGTGCCATGAAGCCTGGCGGCATGGGTCACGACATGGGCATGGGAATGGGACCGGCAGGCATGTGCAAGATCTCTGTAAGGAACTCCTCACCAACCCGCAAATATGCGGCATCAAGAGCTGACTCCCCCGTCATAGATGCTTTGGAACTGGAACGTCATGAACACGTGCTTCATTTCCAAGAGCTGGCAAATCACGTCCAAGGGCATGTTTGCGGGTTCCTGCATCGGCGTTGTCCTCCTCGTCATCGCCCTGGAGTTTCTCCGTCGCCTGTCCAAGGAGTACGACCGCTTCCTGATCAAGCAGCACGCCGCCAAGTATCGGGACGCCTCTGCTCCCACCGTGGTCGCAGCCACGGCCGCAAACACGGCCGTCAAGACGGGCGGCGAGTCGGTCAAGAGTCAGGATGTAACTCGTCCCGCCGGTAATGCCATGCCGCCCTTCCGCCCAAACGTGCTCCAGCAGGCCATCCGTGCGCTGCTGCACATGGTTCAGTTTGCCGTTGCATACTTTGTCATGCTGTTGGCCATGTACTACAACGGGTACTTCATCATCTGCATCTTCATCGGTGCCTATCTTGGTGCTTTTGTCTTTCACTGGGAGACTTTGGCTGTCGGGTAAGCCATCCATGGAGGAACAGCAAACTCACGGCTTGTTTTGTATGTGTACTAACTTGTCGGCAGCTCTGAGAATACTAGTGCTACGAACAACGCTACAGTCTGTTGCGGCTAAGGGGTGAATTGATGCATTCCCACGCGCCGACTTGGACAAGAAGCAACGAGGGACACATCTAGTGGGCGTGGCATGGCACGGTATGTTTGTGGAAAATGGTTATGGTACATCAGGGAGGGCAACGCTAGTTTGGCACAATAATAGTATAGACATCATTCCAGTATACACCGTCGGCGTGTAGCTAAAGGGTTAGGGACAATATACCAATGGAAATATCAAGACATGGAATGATTGCTTTCCTTTGCGAGACGAAATGTGATGATAACCTGGTTGAAGATGCAGCGTATTCGATATGTAGTAGTTCTTCCATGAGCAAACTGTATAACCAGAGGACTGCCTTGGTACCTAGCTCTCCAAATACTAACCTACTGCCGTTACTATTATCTAGTGCCTTGCTCTAGTAGGCGGTATTCTCAGATACTACCCAGTAACTCTAATATCTACCAACGTCATCTTTACCTTCCATGGTTCGAATGATTGTCACTAATGGCATGAAGTTCTTACACGTGCTCCATACAATGGCCACAACCTTTTTGCAATACCCACCCAGCAGATGGTCATCATCTGCTATTATTACTGTTGCCTCTAGTATCTGCTACTATTACCTCTATTACATCATGCTGGAATACGAAATGCTGGTCAGTCACTTGTAAGTTACCTCCCGTGTCCATTTGGTCATGTTCTCCAAAGCTGCGTCTACCGGGTAACATCCCACCTCTTTGCCCACCTCACCTCATCCCACAACTCATCGTGTTAAAGTTGACAATTCCACGACAACCTGCACTGTGCGGACCCCCTTTAACAGAACAAAGACACGATCACCTCAGCCTTACTCCGTGCCTTGAATTGGGCTTCAGCCTGTCAGACACGCTTAATAATCAAATATTGACGCGGGCAAACCATCCATCGCAACTCCGGACTTGTTTCTGCGTGATATCTCCGTAGCGCCGCTTGGAGCAGCCCCTGCAGCAAATTAGCACCAGACTACAGCACTCGCCTCATCTGTCTAGTGGATGGCCCTCGCTAGCACCGGCTGCCGCAGCTACTGTACGAGTACATGTACTGTATACCAAGGTACAGGTATAGCAGGCTGGGCGAGAGGTACTAACGCTCCAGCCTGCCTGCTCGTATTAACTTGACGGTACCCCCCGTATGTCTTGTCTGCATTAGTAAACTCCCGTCTTCATCCAACTACCAACCAACCCATATCTTGACCGGCATCGACGATATCGATATCGCAACAAATCAAGTCGCAGCAGATTCAATTCTCGATCCCGGGGTGACTAATCGCAACCAGTCCACGGCCAGAGGGGCGCAATTGCTCTCAGCGGCATGTCCTCCATCAAGCATCTGCTGTCGTCCAAGGTGCGGTCGCAGTCCGGCTGCTACACCTGCAGGCTGCGTCGCAAGAAGTGCGATGAGCGCCGCCCCGAGTGCTCGGGATGCGCCGCCCTGGAAATCACATGCCACTTCGGCGACATCAAGCCCGACTGGATGGATGGCGGGCCCAAGCAGAAGGAGATGGCCGAGTTTGTCAAGGCCCAGGTCAAGAAGCAGGCCAGCCAGCGGCGAGACCGCAAGTATCTCGACATGCTGGAGTCGGGCACCCGCAAGGTGAGCCTCAGCGACGACCCCAAGATCGACGTCGTTGAAAGGGGCTATTCCGCGTCGGCGCCGTCTACAAAGGAGTCGCCCAACAGCCACGGCTCCGGCAGCACGGCCGCCACGTCGCCGCCGGAGATGCCATGGCATAGCCAGACCTTTGTGGGCAACGCCGACGACCACGCCGAGTTCGACCGGTCCGCCGACATTCACTACGCCTGCATGTATCTGGACTACGTCTTTCCGCATCTGTTCCCTCACTATCGCCCTCACATCCTGGTCGGTGGCCGCGGCTGGGTGCTGGATACGCTGCAGTCCAACAACAAGTCGCTCTACCACATCACCGTGTCTCTGGCGTCGTACTATTTCGCCCTGATCCTCAACAATGGAGAGCCGGAACACGAGGAATGCATGAATAAGATGAACCAGAACCTGCAGAGTCAAATGGAGCTGGGCCTGCGCGAGCTGCAGAGGGAGGTCAGCTCGCTGCACAGCCGTAAGATGGACCAGCGCGAGGGCCTGGTCGTCATGGAGAGCATCATCCAGCTACTCATCTTCGAAGTCGCCATGGGAAACCGCGAAAACTGGAAGCTCCATCTCGATGCTGCCATTGCGCTATTCCGCCAGATACTCCCGAGTGCCGATGGCTGGGAGGAAATGCTCTATGGCCTCGTCAGCCACCGCTGGCCACCGCAAGAAATGGGCGTGAAGCGGCCCTGGAGCACCAGCCAAGCCGCCTGCAGATTCTTCACGGCCAACCTGCTCTACATTGATGTCATGTCGAGCGTCTCGCTTGGGTGCCCCCCTCGGCTGTACAACTATCAAAACATCATTATACCCTCGTGTAAGATGACGGAATGGAGTCCCTGCACCATGGGGGAAGGACCTCTCCGCATGGAAGAGTTTCGTGGGCTGCACAACTGGGTCCTCCAGGTCATTGGCGACATTGCGTCGCTCCACGCATGGAAAAAGGCACAGAGCTTGGCCGGCTCTTTATCCATCAACGAGCTCTTGACTCGTGGCACGATACTCATAGACGCCATCAAGGGGGGGATCATGGCCATCCAAACCACATGTCCACCGCCCGACACGGTTGCCACCGTCATCTCGGTACCAGTCCTCGGTGAGCAGCCATCATATGCGATGCACAACACCATCTGGCTCAACGCGGCCTTGATCTACCTCAACACAGTCCTCGCCGGCTGGCAGCCCTCGTGCCCGGAAGTCAGTACTGCCGTGGCCAACACGACCGAAATGCTGTTTAACCTGCCAAGAGGAACCTGCCTAGGAGCACTGGCCTGGCCTCTTTGCGTGGCCGGCTGTCTAGCCCCTCCAGAGGATGAAGCCAAATACAAGAGCATAGTAGCCCGACTCGGTGGGCTGCAGCTGTTTGGTTCGCTTAGAGAAGCCTTGAACATCATGGAGCAGGTCTGGGCGCAGCGGCCTCTGGACGAGAGCTGGGACGTTGCCCAGTGCATGAACATTCTGGGCCACGGAGTTGTGGTGCTATGATACCCTTCCCGACAGTCCGGCGGTGCCTTTTTTATTCGACGGCTGCGAGGCCACCAAGACTTGCTTTTTTTAATATCACGTTACTGCTTGGTTTTGCATGTGCCATGTTTGTATATTCCATATATGAGAATCTATCATCGATGAAGTTAATTTCCAACTGCCGAATACATGTATTAAGAGGATTTTCATCTTGATTCTCCTTTTTTTCCCCCGCCAAGGGCCCAATTGCCCAAATGCAAAACATGTGCTGATTCTGATCCACACGCTGGGTGTGTCCTGTATAACCAACTCCCCCTTTTCCAGACATTAAGTTTTAATTTTATTATATGCAGTTGAAACTAGAGACGGACTCTATCCGGATTTCCCTCCAAACAGCGTCTGTCTCTTCTCCATCAACCCCAAGTCCCACCAGCCCTCTAGGTGCTGGAGAAGCGTCTTGCGCTTCGTTTTGCTCGTTGCCGACATGGGACTCGCGAGAGGCACGTTCAGATGCGACGATGGGGGAGATGGGGGCATTGGAGGAACTGGCGACCTTTGAGTGATAAAGGCGGCCGGCAGTGGTGGTAGCGGCGGCATCTCCTCAACCGGACGCCTGGCTCTACGCTTCGTCTTTTTCGCTGCCGCGGGAGGCGGGGGGAAGTAAGGATGACGGTCGTTGTACAGCGGGACGGGGACGTTGATGTCGAGGTCCTCGTCGCCGTCGTACAGTGACCTGTGGTCCTGGTGCTGTGCCGTCGACATGGCCATTGTCCCAAGGCTCCGGGCCTTGCGCAGGACATTTGGCGTCGGAGGCACCCCCGAGAAGCCGTCGTCGCGGCAGCCGTACCCTCATTCGAGGTCTATTGGCTTGCGCGGGCGGTCTGCTCCCCCCTTGACGCGCTTCCACAGGCAGATGGCGGCGACGGCGGACATGAAGAATAGGATGGAGGTTGCAATGGACAGGCCCCAGATGGCCTTGATCTCATAGCACGACGTCTTGCTGGGATCGACCCATTCGAAGGTGTTGGACGAGGCGTGCTTGACGTTGGCGAAGAGCGAGTAGATGAAGTTGCCCGTGTTGCCCTTTTTGGGGAACGCGCTGCAGTTGAGGTAGCTTACGGGCCTGCCGAGGACACAGGCCACGATGATGGAGGCGATGAAGCACAGGGTGTCTGCTGCGGTGGCGACGAGGAGGGGAAGCATATGATCCCAGTAGAGGATGTAGCTGATGACGATGTATACCGTGGCCAGACAGGCCTATCACGGCTGGGTTAGCTATTCAATGTTGATAATCGACAAAAGAGGCGGAACATCAACTCACAACAACCAGGGTGCCAACCAGGGCAGACGGGGTAGAGAAATCACTCGAGACCAGCTCCGCGACAAAATTGCCCGTGAGACCAATGATGCAGACGAGCGACACTGCCTGCAGAAGCCTCATCATGGTGAACATTGCGCCCAGCGCGCCAAAGGCCGGCGGAGAGCCCATCTTGGAGGGAAGCGTCTTGAGCGAGAGCTTGGGGCGTGTGGTGTTGACGGTTTTGAGGGGGAGATGCTTTGAG